>JAJEJO010042320.1:0-12230 GCA_020662805.1 Glaucomys volans | reverse complement strand
GAGAGAGAGAGAGGAAGAAGAGAGAAAGGAAGGTTATTGAGAGGGGAAGGGTCATAAGCCCAAATTCCTGGGCTCCTGCAGCTTCAGTCATTCCAAGAAAGGAAAAGAAGGGGAAAAAAAATAACAGAGAAAGTGATTTAGAGACAGGCACAAATAGAGACCCAATTCTGGCCATGGGAGAAACGTGAAAAGACACAGAAAAGGCAGCTAGAGAGAATCCGACCGAGATGAGGGCTCTGCTTTCGCCCGCAGCCATTCCGATGTTATCTGTCTCCAGCTGCCTCTCTCCCTCTCTGCAGTCCCCACCTCTGCCCCTCCTTCTTCTTCAACCCCTCAGACACTCCTTCTCTCCTTCGCTGTCTCTCTTTTGCACTAGGGCCTACAAGTGGAGTTTAGAGGTTCCTGGCACTTAAGGCAGAGTGATGAGGGAAGAGGTAGAAAAGCCCAGTGCCCAAAGGCTAAAACGAAGCGTCAGGCTGGCACCTCTCCACTCCTGCTGCCCAGAGTGTCTCTCATAACAGTTCTCTGCATGCACATTTGTGCAGAGGTGATGCATGCATGCGCATACACCTGCATGCAACCTCTAGGGAGACAGGCATTCATCAGCCTGAGCCAGTGCATCTCTGTTCATCTGAACCTGTGGGTGAAAGTTACCCAGCATTGTCTAAGGAGTGTGGTTTCCATAGGGTTATCTGCTCGCCTGTGCCCAGCTGTTGGTGTGTGAGTGTGCCTGTGTGCACACATCTGGATTTATCTTTGTGTGCCTTGGTCTGTGTCTCCCACTCCCCCGTCCTACTCTCTAGAAAGGCTATGAAGGTGACAGTGGGGAGGTGAAGCCTCAGAAACATCTGAACTCATGTCTCTGAAGGTTTGGGGGTGGGGGAACCTATGGACAGAAGTCATCATTCTGGCTCCACCCAGATGCCAAACAACCCCAGATAGGAATGAGAGAGGGAAAAGAGGAGTGGACCGAAGTAAGGCCCCTGGAAGCAAAGTCCTGGGAATTGGGGCTTTCAGCCCATCACAGACTCCAGCCCACACCTCCCTGGTCCAAAGCTTCTGCAGACACTCCTGCGCCAACTGATTCTGGAAGGGGACTCTTTGGGGGGAAGGACCAGAGCTTGGGGAGTCCAGGGATGGCTAAAGATTCTGTGCAAGATCTGGCCAGAGTGAGCGCTGCAGGAGGGGTGGGGTGAGCTGTGTGTTTGTAGGAAAGGTGGGGGGTGGGGGCAGAAAGGCCGCCTGCGGGGGAGAAGGCTTCTTGGCAAACGCCCCAGTTTCCTGAGCTGATCCCTGCTCCCTGCCACTGCTCCCAATTCTGTTGTTTCAATAACATCATTTTTATCCACCCCACAGAGAGACTGTGTCTTCAGAGGGGGAGGCAAGGGGCAGGGCTAGGGCATGGGGGGGAGGTGTGGCAACTGAGAGAAGCTGGGGTCTGGAGTCAGCAAGGACTAGATTTGGGGCGCTTCCTCCTCAGGCAGAGGCAGGGCGGTCCCAGAGCCCAGGTCCCCTGATGACAAAGACAAATACATTAAAATTCTTGCCTCGGAGAAGAATGCAGGATAGGGAGAGCATTTCATAATCTGCAATAACAGTAGCAGGGTGGGGGCAGGGTGGGCAGGGGGTTCGGAACCCAGGCAGTGGTTCCCAAGGGGTTGGTCACTGGCCACCTACAATCTCCAGGGACCCCCAGAGTACCCTGGCTGCCTGTTTGGTACCATCTGGTTCTAGAGCACACCCAACGTGGTCTCTGAATGTGCAGTGTCCAAGGTTGGTGTTGCCCTGCAGAAATGACAACTGTGTGTACAAAATTACTAGGCATCGGGGCTCTTTGTGCACAGGGATGTTTTTAAAGGTTAAAATGAGGTAGGAGTGGCACTTGAACCACTATCTCCCTTGGCTACTCTCCTTTCCCTTCTCTAGAATACCCCAGTCCCTTCATCTCTTTGCACCCAGTACAAGGGACTGGATGGACGCAGCCTGGACACCAGGGCCTCTAGGTGGGACTCCCAGAAAACCCAGGGGCTTCCTCTAGGCTAACAATTCTCCATTTCTTCTCTACTTATTCCTTTTCATTTCCCAGATCTTCTGAGGTAGTCATCTGTAGTCTTTGTCATTTCCCCTTGGACACCCAGCCTCATCTTGGTCCACTCTTCCCCATTCTCTGGGGTACTCAGGATAGTGTATTCTCTTACTCACTAGGGTTGTTTGTCTTTCCTGGCAGTGACCTCAGTCCCCACTTCCAGACAACCAAGAGCTTTCTTCCTGATGGGCCTGCAGTTTCTACCACATGGGCTTGAGGTTCTCTATCTGTTGTCCCTTCAAGGACACCCTCAAAAGGTTGTGGATTCTCTAAATGGTAGTGGTAGGGAAACTGGCCCCTGCTTCGGAATGTCAGCACCACCTGTCCCTCTGCACTCCTGGGGTACGTCGGGGGGGCCTCTGCCCCGAACTGAGAAGCAGGGTCTGCCGCCCCGCTGCCAGCCACTTGGCGTGATGAATGGAGCTGTCCCTCCTCCCCACCGGGCCTTTGATCTCCCCCTCGTGGGGAGGGGGCCGGGGGCATCAAAGGCATTTTTGTGGCATTAGAGAATCAGATAAACGCCATCTCACCTGCAGCTGGCTCTCCCACCCTCTGCCCCAGCCAAGCTGGGGGAGGTAGGGACCCGCGGACACGCGAGGCCGAGCTGCAGCGACTTCTGGCCGCTCACCTCTGGGAAGTCCGCAACCTCCTCCCTCGCTCTCGCTTACACGTGCGAGCCCTGGAGCGCAGGCCCTAGAGAGGCTCCCTTTGCAGTCTAATCTCCCCCCACTCTCGCCCCCGAACACCGATCTGAAGAGGCGGGATGGTTGGGGAGCTGCAGCGGAGGCCTGGGGCTTCCCCCCTTCCTCAAGGAAAGGTTGAGGAAGGGGCGCGTGGCGCGGAGGTGGCGCCCTGTAAGAGGTGACCCCTGCAAGGTCCGCTGGGCGGCTGGTCGAGTTCGACACCCCTCCCCGGAGCATCCCGCGCCCCAGGCCGACTTCCTCTCTCGGTCCCGGCCTGCATCGCCCTCTGCACAGCTCCCTCCCCCCCAAACTCCCTCATTCCTGGGAAGTTTTCTCTCTTTACAGTCAACAAACCTGTCAAACGTCTCCCTTCAAGTCGGCACCCCCCCTTGCTCAGCTCTTCTTCCTTCCTCCCCCTCTAACCCCTCGCCACTCTTCTTCCCCGCCCCTCCTTGCCCCCGACTCCTAACCGCCCCGGGCGGCGGGGGGCAGTCCGGAGAGGCGGGATGAGGGGGCGAGGCGGGCGGGTCCCGCAGCCAGGAGCGCGCTACGGCCCCGCCCCGGCACCCGGCTCCCGCCCTCCGCTGCGCTCTGCGCTCGCCGCCCCGGGGCTCACGCTCCCTCCCGAGAGTCCCGCCGCCTGACTGTCGCAACTGCCACCCCCACGGCCCCCCTGCCCCTCGCCCCCGCCCGGGCCCCGTTCCCCTCCCACCCCCGCCCCCGGCTCTGATTTCTTCTCCCGAGCGAGCTCGGCAGGAGACACAGGCGCTGGCTGCCCGGTCCGCTCTCCGCCTCCGCCGCGCCCTCCTCGCCCGGGATGGGGATGGGCCCCCCCGCTGCCGCCGCCACAGCCATCGCCTCCAGACCGCCGCCTTAGTCGCTGAGCTCGTCCTGAAGCCCTGGCGGCCCAGCGCACCTACTCACTCCGCAGCCTCGCCCGCTGCCCGCGCTGGCCAGCGGTAGACGAGTCACGATGCTGCCGCCCGTGTCCTCCCTCCTCGGGCTGCTGCTGCTGTTACTCCTGTGTCCAGCGCACGTCGGTGGACTGTGGTGGTGAGTGCTTCATGGGGCTGTCCCACCGCAGCCTCAAACTCAGGAGGGCGGGGATCCCGGGTCCAGCTGCGGGACTCCGCACTGTACCGACTTCTACCTGCTTGCGGAACCAAGCTGTAGGGCAGTGGCTTGGGGATCCTGGGCAAAGGTGCCTGGAGTTCTCCTCCTGGTCTCCGCCGGCTTCTGGAGTGCCACTTTGACGTTGCCAAACCCTGGACACATTCTATTGTGTTTCCTCCTCCCCGGTTCTCCCCTCCCCCCAAGTTCTGAGCTCGGTTCAGAACACGAAGAATTGGCGGGTAGGTAGGAAAGCGCTACCCAGACAGAGATCTGTAATCAGAGATTTTGAGAAAAGAATGAGTGAGGAGGGTCCTGGAACTAGGGGAGGAGGGCTGGATTTGGGGCGCTCCCTCCTCAGGCAGAGGAACAAGGTGGGAAGGCAGAGAGAGTAAAACAGCTGCCCCTTCTTCCCTCTTTGCCTACCAACCCACCAGCTTCTCTCTGGGGCTCCTTCAGCGTGGGCAGTAGTATGGAGAAAAGGAATGTAAAGAGGGAAACTGAGTCAGGACCCTGACTTTTCTCTATTTCCCACTCCCCCAACAAGAAAGAGGAAGGAAAGCAAGAAAGGGATCCAGGCCCCTGGCCCTTCCAGATATGGAGGTAATGGATTAAACAAAAATGTGCAGCCCAGGAGATGCGGGAACCCGGGAGGGTCCTGGTGGAAGGGAGGGGGACCTGGTCTGCCGAGGGATGGGGACATCTTCAAAGACGCGGCATTTGGCCTTGGCCTAGCTAGGGCAGACACTAGCTTGCGAAGGTTGCAGGAGCTTTGAGCCTTAAGGGATGGGCAGGGCGAGGAAGGTGGGTGCCCCCCAGGATTGCTCAAAGATCGAAATCCTGAAGTTTTTTTTTTTTTCTCCCCTTCTTAAGTCTGCGGAGCCGCACACACCCGCCGGGAATAGCTCAGGGTTTAGAGGGGAGGGATTTGGACAATAGTGCTAATGGATTAGCCAATTCTAAAAAGGCAGAGGGTTCTCTATTTGCATAGTGCCATCTCATTGGTTGGATCCCTACACTCCAGTCCTCGCCCACCCGGCGGGTTTGGAAGCAGGGGTTGGGCAGGCAAATCCCTCTCTTCTGGAGAGATGGAGTAGGATGCCCACACAGCGCGTTGCCAGCGGTTATCTCTCTTTCGTGATGCGGGAGAGACATCCCTCGTGGGTGTCAATAAGGGGGCAAATTGAGGATGACCCAGGTCTCAGCTGGATGTGCCCTCTGATCCTGGTTTAGCACAATGCAGTAGCGCAGACAGACCTGAGATCTAATCTCAGCCGTTAAATATGTGATCTTGGGCAAGTCACTCTCCCTCCCTGTCCGGCAAGGTCTTAATTGTAAAGTGGGGATAACAATCTTCCTACCTGGAAGGCTGGCTGGGGGGTTTAGGTGGGGAAATGATCTGACATTAGGAGATACTCTCCGCAGTCCAGCTTCTTCTGGTCAAGGTCCCAAGAGAGAACAAGGTGATTAACTTAAGTTCAAAATCTAGAGGCCCAATTAAAAACTTAGTAAAGGAATCTCTCCTTTCCTAAACACACATATCCTAACTCTGTCCTTTCTCGAGGTGTGGGGTCAGGGTTCTTCCCTCATGGCTTCCTTCCATCTGTCAAATTGTTCTCATCCTTACAGTTAAAATTCCACTTTGCTCCATGAAGCTGTTTCTCTGTCCTCCTTCAGTTGCCTTCTCTTGGCTCCCAGTGCCCCAAGCATTGGGCAGTTATGCCAGTTACTGCATTTTACTGACAACCATCTCCTGTGGGGTCTCTTTATCCTGCTCCTGGAAGTCGGAGTCTTTGTCTTTAGGGTCCCCCAGGCCCAAGACAGTGTAGGTGCTGGAGACAGGTTTGTGGAATATTGACAAACTGGTTGATTTGCCTTTCCAGGGGTTTGTATCTGTGGGGGTTTCTTTGTTCAGGAGGGACTGCTGGGTAAGAGCCAAGAGGGGCCTGGTCCCTCAGACTGACCCTGAAGCTGGGAGCAGGGAGTGGGGGAGGAGCTGAGGAGGGCAGGTGTGGGAGAACACAGAGGCCTTCATGGCACAGCTGCAGGGTGAGCTGGGTGAAGAGTGAGGGGCCTGGGTGATAAGGTGACTGAGAATGCCTCACTCAGATGTGCCTCAGAGAGAGCCTGCCCCTCCCACCTGCCCTGACCCCCTCCCTCTACTGGATTTCTGAAGACTCATTCCTTTGGTCTGAACCCAGACTTCCATTCACAGGATCTTTGAATCTGCTTACTCCTGCCCCCAGCCCACCTCACCATTGCCCTCCAAGGTCAGGTTAGGTGGGTGGTTAGCCTGGTGGGTGGGATCTTGCTCAGTAGCTGAC
Source organism: Glaucomys volans (assembly GCA_020662805.1). Taxonomy (NCBI): domain Eukaryota; kingdom Metazoa; phylum Chordata; class Mammalia; order Rodentia; family Sciuridae; genus Glaucomys; species Glaucomys volans. Next base: position 6,027 of record JAJEJO010042320.1, on the reverse strand, counting down.
CTGAGGCTCTTCCTGCCCCTCCCAACTCACTTCAGCTGGGTGCTTGCAGGTTGTCCCCTGATGTCCTGGACATACTCTGCTGGCCTCCTCCTTACTTCTCAGGATGCTGGTCAGGCCAGAGCTGCAGAGGTGGTCAGGAAAGCAACAGGACTTACAACAGCCACTCTGGCATACCAACAGTGGCCAGGCTGGGAGCAGAGAAGCCTCCACGGCCTCTGAGTGACTCAATTGTACTGATTAGGAAAGGAGGGTCTAGGAGGAGGGTGACCCAGGTCCTGAAATTGACGTAGGGACCTACCTGCCTCCCTGGCTTCAGCTTCAAAGAAGTTTTCCTTCCATTCTCCTTTCCTTTCTGCCTCCCCCATCTCAATGCATGCATCCTAGACTCTGCTGCCAGCTTCTTTCCCTGTGTCTCTCTATCCATCTTGTAACCATTATCTCTGTGAATCTCAGAATCCCAGATTCCAGGACATTGGCCAGGCTCTCTTGAGGTCATCTTGTCCAGCTCACTGCCTCCAGGCCATCCACCCTATGCTCTAGTACCAGTAGTCCCCATCCCCAGAGTGGGATAGAAAGGAGAGGCTCTGGCATCCCCACTTACCAGCTACCCCTCCTACCCTGCTCCCCTCCTGCTCTCCCCCAGGAAGTTCTTCACAAAGAACTGACCCATCTTTATTTATACCTTCAATCAGTGAATGTAGAAAATAGCTCACTATTATAGAAGTGCCAAATCAATCTCCCTTCTCTTTTCCTCTTTCTGTTTTATATTTTCTATGAAAGAAACTAACCCTCCCCTTGTTCCACTAGGAAAAACACCACCCAGCCTCCCTCCCTCCCCATATCCCATCTTGCATTCACCACCCCCACTTCACATATGGGAAGGAAACAGGCACCAGAGGCCAAGGACATGCTCATCTCTGGCTCCACAGGGAGGCAGAGAAAGACCCTGACTCTTCCTGACACCCAGGTTTTCTAGTTGTCACCTCCACCCCAGGCTGAACCTGGTCACCCTTTCTAATTCTGTCTTAATTTGGGACCCCTGACCCTTCATGGGTAGTCCTGTTGCTAGTCCCTGCCAAGCTCCAGGGTGGGGTGGGATGGGGGTAGGGTGACCATCCATTCCCCACCCTCCAGGCCTCCCGCCTTGGCAGCTTCCCCAAGGGAGACAATGAGGCTGTGAACAGAAAAGGGCAGGGGCAGAAGGAGGCTGGCTTGATCCAGGCCAGAGCATGCCCTGGGCCCACCAGAGTCCTGGCACTGTGACATTTCCTGGGGGGTGTGGCCCCCTCCTGCCCTGTTCTCATCAGAAGAGAGGAGTTGGTGGTGGGGAGGTCAGTGGGAGGCCTGATCACCAGGGCCCAGCAAGGGGGATTCCAGAATGAACACTTTGATGGGGGAAGTGCAGCTGTGGAAGGGATGAGGCAGGGCTGGCAGCCAGGCCCGGGGCCAGGAGAGCCAGAGCACTAGAAATAGAACCAGAGACCTTTCCTCTGCAGACTGGTGAGGGCCACCCACCAACCCAGGACCTCTTCCACACCCCAGCTGGGAAATGCCTGAGGAGTTGAGGGAGAAAATTTTGCCAAGAGGCTTTTTTGCCTGGTTCCACCAGCTGTCTTCTGTTTAATCTAGAAGTAGATCTAGAAAGAACTCAGATCATCTGGTCTAATACTCTCTGGTTACAGCAGGAGGTCCAGGGACAGGAGGTGACTTGCCCAGTACCCCAGAATAATGGTAGCTGAGAGCTGGGACTGAGAGTTCACCTCCTGCTCAGCTCCTTCCTCACCCTCGTGTGCAGTGGCAGGTGGGGATCAGGAAAGGGCCATAGGGCCTTTCAAGGCATCTTTGCTCCCCCATCCCACCTCCAGATGATGCTCCCCACCTGATCAGCAGAGCAGAAGGGGTGTGACAGATTCCTCTATGCATCCAGTGAAGAGACAGTCTGTCCATTCCTTTGCCTCCCAGAGCCCTGACCAGTAGGACACCCTTTTGTATAGTGAGGTCTGTCAGGGAAGGCAAAGCCCTTGCTTCTCCCAGGAGCCACAAAGAGTGAAGTGTCGAGGACAGACAGAGGGAATTGGGTCAGAGTGGAGGAGGGGAATGGGGGCCACTGATGGACAGTGGGGAGGCAGGGGTTAATGGAGCTGGGGCATCACTGGCTTTGATGTGGTGGTGAGGGTGGGGGTAGGGCCGGGGGAGGGGGAACAGTAATTACCGAGTTAGACAGAGCGGGACAGGACAGGCGGGCGGGCACAGGCCCGGCAGCCTCAGCAGCAGTCAGGCAACATTTTTCTGCCCCTTTTTCCACCACCCACCCCCTCCACCCCCGTACGGCCCCCACCCACAGCCCCAGGGCTCAGGGCTCCCTCTGCTGGTTCCTGGGAGGTGGGGTCAGTCTAGGGACCTTGGGTGTGGGGCAGGGAAATAGAGGAAGGCCTGCTGAGAGACCCTTCAGAGGAGGCTGTGCACCATATGGACTGTGAGCGCTTTGGCCTCAGTGACCCCATCAGGAGTGCTTGCTGAGGGAGGAGAGGGGTCCTAGAGGGTGCCTCATATTCCTTGGCAGGGCTGGATGAAAGGAGGCTACACAGAGAAAGGCTGAGAAGCGAGGCAGGGAGTTGGAGAAGAGGGTGTTCTCAGGAATCCACACTGACACTGTGCAGACCCAAGAGTTGGATGGAGTCATATCATCCATTCAACAAATACTAAGTACAGCATCACGTGCTGGGGACTCACTCAACCCCACAGAACAAGCCAATGGCAGAGCCCAGATCCAACCCCAAGTCTGAAGGATCCCAGAAGCCCTGCGTGGGCCCTGTTGATGACATCATGCCTTTTGTGAGATTTTTGTCTTTTATGAGTTTTCTAATTGAGATCAAACAATTAAACTTGCTTACAAGGTAGTAAACATCCTACATGAGTGACAGCTAGGATACCTGGGGTGATGTGGAGGGGAGGCAGGGACTCAGGGGAGGGTCCTCAGGGCCCAGTGGGTTCTGAGTTGAGCTTGGAGAGATGCTGGCAAAGATTCGGATGACTTCAGGGTACAGAGGTGTTGGCTCTGAGTCTAGAAATTAAATGGTATGGTCTGGATGGATTCAGAACCCTGCTAGGAGGAAGAGGCCATGTAGAGGAAGCTGTGACAGGCCCCCTGAGGTCTTCCTATACCTCAGGCAGTCATTTTCCTCCAACTTTATTTAGGTTTTTAAGTCACCTAACTTTTCTTGCAGTGGGATCCCTCCAACCAGTGGCCAGGGTCTGACTCCTCTCTTCTCATGTCACTCATCTGTGTAACAGGGGTGAGGTGGGTGGGGGTGAACTAGGTGATGTTGGGCATTTTCTTTGACTCTCTGAATCCAAAGGTGAAAAGATAGGTTGGGCTAGAACCCTGGGGCTTCTGGAGCTTAGGTCTGCAGAAGCTACCACTAGGAACTGGCTGATCTCTGATGCCATCTCCCTGGGCATTGATCCTACCAACCATGGTCCATGGGAGAGGATCTTAGTGTGACCCAAATGGCCAAGACACTTAGAATGGCCATCTCTAGGCTTGATCCTTCTTGTCTGCAAACTGAATGGTTTTAGGGCCAAGCTCTTTTCTATGCCCAGGAATGGCAACTTTGATTAGAACTGCAGATTCTATATATTGTATATTCCTACCACCACTGCTCTCCAGACCCTAAGATATGCAAATTCCCTCAAAGAAAAATATCTCCTTGGTCTGACGCCAGGTCAGTGCTGATCCAGAGGCCCTAAGGAAGCAGATGCGAAGGAAAGAAGGTAAAGGGAGAAGGGACACTGTGGTGAGAAGTGGTTAGTTATGAATGTGGAGTCAAATGTTAAATTTGGGGATGGGAGTATGAGACCCTCCCGCTAATTCATTTTTCTGAAGCCCCGAGTGGGAATTGTTCTGTTCAGAGTGTCTCAGCTCACACAGAGCTGGCAGAAACCAGGGTTCAGAACCTTGGTAGAGTGTTTTGCCCAGGGTGCCCCTGCCTTGCCTCTTCTGTTTCATTTCCTATGTATTTGGGATGGAAGCAAGGACAGGAAGGCAGGGAGTAAGTTGGTCCCTTGGGATTCTAGCTGCTACCACTGCCCATCCCTCCTCCTGACCAGCTCGTAAACAAGTCTAGTTCCCAGGAAGGCAGCCAACCCGGGAGCCAGACCCAGACCAGGAACTGGGTCTGAGGCAGCCCCTGGACCCTGTAAAGGGCCAGTCCCATCTCCTGGAAAGCCCTGCCCTGCAGACTCCCCTCAATTCCTCTCCTATCTCTAGCCCCTGGGAAGCAGACAAGGTCAAGAGGTTTTTGCCTTTCTCCCTTGCTTGTTCCCACTCCTTCCTGCTTTCCTAGAGGAGGAGGGAGAGGAGAGGGATGGGGCAGAGTGACCTTGGGAAGATAAGTCCAGTCAACCTTGGGAAAGGGAGTCAGCAAAGGGCAGGGGTGGGCTGGTGTGGGGGCTGGGAAACTTAGCAGCAGGGGCTGTGAAGATGGGAAAAATGAGTTCGCAGAGTCTCATCCAGCCAGGAGGAAAAAAATATTTCAGGAAGTGAATCAGGAGTCATGAAATAACACATGGGCAGGGGGTGGGCTCAAGGGAGGACTTTCTCTTAGATGGCTCATTCATTTATTCAGAAACATGTATTAAATGGTGTTCATTATTGTATTATATACTGCATATGTTATTCATATGTAACACGATTCATGAGATGCAAATTTTTATAGTTGACATTGGGGGGAAATAGGAATTAGGCATCTAAAAATCTGCCATGGAAAGGAAATAAGACTGTCATAATTTTCATAGTCTTAGCTGCTGACCCTGTATAGCTGTGCCAGAGACTGCTTAAATTCTTTTCATAATGAGGTGGAATAGGTGGATGGAGGGAGGATAGATAAACTGACAGATGGGTGGATAGATGGAGACTGATCAATTTTCCAAGGTCATTGGGCAATAAAAACCAGCTTGGGCTGTCACAGCTTTGGTCCACTATCTCCTGCTCCATCTGCCCCTTCTATAAGGTTGGGGAAAGGGTGGGGCTGGTGATGGACAGGTCCTAGGCTCAATGGAAGAGTTGTCTGGAGTATATGTCTCTCCACTGAAAAGAGATGCTTAGTTCCTGAACTATGCGAGTAGGGATGATAACAGCAACCTGATCCTGTGTGAGTGATAGAGATAGATAGATAGATCAATAGATCGATAGATCAATAGATAGATAGATAGTTAGGAGCCCTTAAAATACGGAGCTTGCATATCTTTCTGCAAACACCTCATCCTTATTGCTTAGAGTTCTACCTTAAGACCTAAATTCCTCCTGCTGCTATTTAAGATCATTACATCTCAGAACATGCCTGGGCAGCCTGTACTTGTGGAGCAAATGGGGACAGTGGGGCAGATATGTACTCGAGCAAAGCTGAAAAGTAGGTCACCTTGACCTTTCACCCATCTGCCATGATTTTCCTCTACATTTCCCCTGGAGACTCTCTTCCCACCCAGTCTATCTCTGCCCTTTGCTGAGGGTTTAGAGGTGGTCTCATATTACCCAAGTGCTCTCTCTCTCTATTTCTTTAAGACAAGGATCCCAGTTAAGTGTTCAAATAGGAGCCATTTGATTAAACTGGTTCCCCCCAGGTGTGAATTCCTGGCTGACAACCTATGGAAACTAAATGTCAGCTCTCTACTCAGGTGGAATGAAGGTGAGGGAGGGATTTCTGAAAGTGTGTGAAACTTCCATGAGGTCTTTACCTACCAAGCTAGACATGCCCCCCATTGCCCAGTTGGATATGTCACCTCAGGGCCTGGGCCTTGGCTTGCTGCCATCCTGCTCTGGGAAAGCCACAGACCCTGGAGCTGGAGAAGAGTGAGTGTTACCTACGTTGCAGAATGCTGCAGAGACGCAGGCCCTAGTTCTTTCCTTCTGCTCTTCAGTTCAGGGAAATGGAGGATATGGGGGTAGGTGGAAGCTTCCACCTTAGAGGTCTAAGCCCAACTCTCCCATTTTATAAAGGAGACACCTGGGTAAAAGAGGGTCTGACT
>JAJEJO010042311.1:0-21008 GCA_020662805.1 Glaucomys volans | reverse complement strand
CGTTCCTTACCATCTGAACTACAGAGACCCCTCCATCTGTCCTGCACCCCTGGCCAGTCATACCAGGGCCAGGGGTCAGCTGCTGCTGATCCCCAGGAGTCTCTTCCCTCCTGGCAAGGTGCTCCCTGGTGCCCCAGGAGGCAGCCAGCAGGACAGCTTCCCAGCCACCCTCTTGGATCAGATTCATCTGGAAGTTGGCAACCCATGGGAAAAAGACAGACTTCTTGGGACTCAGCTGGCTCTCAAACTGCTTCCTATGCGTGCGGCTATGAAGATGACCACCAGAGTTAGTGATGAGCTCGCTGACTGTTCTCTTTCCTATGGGATTTCCAGTCCATTTTGCGGAGTCTTTCCTATGCCCACAGCTGGGCCAGGCAGAATGCTAAGGCTGTGAAGAGTGGGTCCAGAAGGACAGAGCTGTGGTCAGTGCAGACAGGTGCTGGAGCCTCAGAGGCCCCCATGTGCCAGGGCCCAACCTCCCACTTCCCGCCTCCCCCCGAGTGCTGACCTGCCATGGAATGGGTGATGTGACTCTGGTTGGGGCCACGAAGGGAAGAACCACTGCTTCCCTCAGGATCCTCTGGGGATGGTCACCCTGCGTCTCCATGATCACAGGCCATTGACTCAGAGGTGACAGATCCTACAGGAGCTTCCCAGTGGGTGACAGGAGCTCCCCTATATGGAGGGACAGGAAGGACCAATCCCTAATGCCCACCCGCACCTTCTCCTGGGCCAAGGCCGGCACCCATGAGTGGTGAACGGAAGATCATCCCGAGCAAGGCAGAAGGGCTCAGAGAGCGGGACATGCTTGTAGGGCCCACATTCCCAATGGCTCTGGGTCATGAGGAGGGACAGTCTTGTCCCCCTGTTCCCACCCCTGGGCGGGGCATGTCGGAGACCTGGCCACCTGGTTTTCTGAATGAATGAACGTGAGGACTGGAGGGAGGCCTGGTCATCAAGGCCTTCCTTTGCTCATGAATAAGAGGAAAGCTCGCGGAGCCCAGGGGACAGCCCCGGTGGCACTGCTGGCTGCCCCAGGGCTGCGGTCAGCAACTCCAACACCCAGACCCCGTTGACTTCACTCTTCTCTCCTTTATTTCAGGGCCCCACTGGAAGACCCGGGCTCCCAGTAAGTATATTTCAACCTTTATTTTCATCTATTTATTGGCTCTGTGGTGCTAGGGGTTGAACGCAGGACCTTGTGCCCCACCACTGAGCCCCACAGCCAGCCCTCTGCCTGCTCTTTCTCAGTCAGAGCTGGCTAGGCTGGGCCACTGGTTCTCCTCTGGGCGTCTCTGAGTGACAGGTCTCTCTGGAGTCTCCTATCTGCAGCCTGGGTGAAGGCCACTGCCTGCCCCTCCACCTTGGAACGTCTGGAGCCTCCAGCTGCAGACGGGGCTCCAGGTGTCCCTCCTGGGGCATCCGGCAGGTAGATCATGGCAGCAGACCCTTCCGAGGCTGGAACTCGTGTCTACAGAGGGTCCTGTAGTGAGTGGCTGAGAGGGCTGGTGAGCCCCTGGTGCACTAGGACCTCCTGCCCACCAGCTAACATTCACACCACTGTTCCCCTCCTCTCTCCATGCCTTTGGTAAAAGAGTGAACTCAAAAACTTGGTTTTCCCTTGTTATTCTTTCTGAATTCTAGAGAGGCTGTGCCAAGGAATCATGGGAACTTTGAGACAAAAGCAGGAGTAATACTAATGGCCACCTCCTATTCAAACCTTAATAGGTGTCCACTATGCTAATCGTTCTTCAGACTTGACTTGTTCAACAACTCGGCACAATGGGTATTATCATGCCCAATTTAGAGATGAGGAAACTGAGACTCAGAGGGGTAAAATACATTGTCCAACTAGCCACACATCAGCGGTTGCCTGGTTGAGGCCCACATTATCACATCCCATTCCATACCACTGTTCCCTGTGGTCCTTGCCTAACATTTGAGAACCACCCTTAGAGTCTTCTAGAACGTGGCTGTGCAGTCAGGCCTGGATGGATGAGATGAGTCCTGGGAATGGATACCATGGGCCCTTGGGTGGGGCGTGGCTCGGACAAGAGCCAACCAGAGAGCTGAGGTGGGGCGTGGAGGGGACCTGGACAGCACCTGTCTGCCCTGTCCTTCTTTGGCAAAGGCCACATCCATTGGATCCCACACCGGTCCCTGTGTCCCTCCTACTCCCCCATTAGACGTAAATCATACTTCGGCCATTTGACTAATCCAGCAGCTTCTAGAATTCATGCCCAGCAGTGGCTTTCTTAATGAAACGCATGTGGGAGGATGTTCAGCCTTGAAAACGGAAACCCTCCCAGGAAGAGGGAGCTGTGGAGCAGCGGAGGGCGGGGAACCGGCGCTGTGAAATCCAAGGAGGGGAAGAATCAGATGACCGAGGGGAACGTGGGCAGACTTTGTTTTTTTTTTTTTCCTTACAAAGTCCACCTTTAAAAAGCATTTAGGGGGCAATCCACAGAGCGGGGACTGCTGCAGAGTTTCCAGTCTCTGGCCATTCCACGCCCGTCCCTAACCTGAGCATTTTATGGCTGGGACTGCAAAGAACATTAGTTTTAAAGAAGAAATGAAAAAAGAATCCAAAACGCACATCCTGAAATCCCATTCTAAAGCCCAAGAGGGAGTGGACCGTGGGGATGTCACAGCCAACCACCAGCACTGGCCTGGCGTTCTCAGCAGGACGAACACATTTCAGATCTGTGGGTCATGGCCCTGGTTATGCTTCCACGTGAAGGGACCTGGGAGTGACCCATCACATCCCCTGGGAGTGATGCTGGCCCTGTTGTGAAACGCAAAAGGTGTGAAGCACAATTCGATCGCCCACGGCTGTGCTGGGCTTCACGCTGGTAGATCGACTTATTCAACACCTACCAACCAGGCGCCAGGCGCAAGCTTCTCGGAGACATCGTCTCTGGAATCCTCCCAGCAACCCAGGAGGGACAAACTCTTGTTATCCCCATTCAACCAACTGATGCCAAGGAAGGTTGAGGAAACAGTCAGTGCTCGTAACACGCACTGCTACCCGGCCTTTCTCGAGCAAAGGTAGAACACTGTGGGTCTGGACAACATATCAAGAGCCTGATTCCAGAACCGACTGCTGTTCTCCCATGTGTCCCACGTATGCCTTGGGATGCCAAGGGTCTCTGGGGGCCTTTTGCCTCCTTGGGGTCAGTAAATGCACCGTCCCCCCAGAAAACACCTGCACATTCCAGAGGGATACCAGGACACAGTTCTGTCCCGCCCAGCCTGCCAGATAAATGTGATCCTATTTTTGCACCCCGTTGCCTTCCATCCTTCCAGGCCCCACCCCAGGTTTTATGATGTCTGCTTGGTATGATTGCAAAAAAATATTTTCTACCAAAAGGGAGAGAAACAAAACTTAATAAGCAGATTTCCAGAGCAAGAAGATGTAAGCCCTGGCTACGAAGCAAAGCGGCTCCCTCTGAGCATCTGAAACTCGTGATGCGGCTAAATCCACATGGCTCCCCTCTTTCCTGCCCAAGCTGGAGGTGGCTGTGGGGAGGCAGGAGAAGGACTCCACCCATCGCCTTCACGGGCAGAGGGATTGGAGGAGCGGGGGAGCACATGTGCTGCTGCTCCCCAACGTTGGCAGACCGGCCTAGCGAAGCAATTCATTTGTCTCACGGGAGCTGCCCATCACCTTGCTCAGCACATTGAAGCTAAGGGTGATGACGAGGCCCACTCTGGCCATCCCTAGTTGGGTGTCAACAGCAGAAGTTTAAGGGAGGAAGGACCTTGGAAGCAAGCCGGGTCCAGCTCCGGTCTGGCTGGGCCCAGACTCCTGGTGACTCTCATTCACACCATGCCTGTGTGTAGGTGGCATGGGGTCCACCTGGGAAGCTCATCCACATGCCACTGGGCATCATGCCAGACGTCCTAGCTGCCCAGGCCATGCAGGCTGGCAGTGCCCCAAACTATGTGCACAGCTAGCTGTGGGTCACACTGGTGGGTTCCAGCCACAACTGATTATTTATGCCTCCTTCACTAGGGGGACAAAGGTGCCATTGGGATGCCTGGACGTGTGGTGAGTTGGCCCGTTGACACCTGCTCGGGGGGCCATTGCTTGCTTCTCCATGCTGGCCTGTCCTCCAAACCATGGCAAGGTGCTGCCCATTCCAACCCCAAAGAAAGGGGCAGCTTCAGAGAGGGACAGGAAAGAGAAGGGAAGAAATTTTATTCTGTCTTCAGACCTCACAATAGGGTTCACCCTCATCCACAGTTTCTGTGGTTAACCACGGTCCAAAAATATGGCTATGTATAATAAGGTATTTGGAAGCCAGGCATGACAGCCCACGCCTGTAATCCCAACAACTTGGCAGGCTGAGGCAGGAGGATTGCAAGTTTGAGGCTGGCCTGGGTGACTTAGAGAAATCTTGTCTCAAAATAAAAAGGGCCCAGCATGGTGGTGCATGCCTGTCATCCCAGCAGCTCAGGAGGCTGAGGCAGGAGGATCCAGAGTTCAAAGCCAGCCTCAGCAAAAAGTGAGGAGCTAAGCAACTCAGTGAGACCCTGTCACTAAATAAAATGCAAAATAGGGCTGGGGATGTGGCTAAGTGGTTGAGTGTCCCTGAGTTTAATCCCCAGTACCCAAAAAATAATAATAACAAAATAAAATGAAAAGGACTGGGGAATGTCGCTCAGTGGCAAATCACCTCTGGGTTCAGTCCCCAGTACTAAAATAATAATAAGAAGAAGATATTTTGAGAGACAACATTTGCATAACTTAAAAAGAAGTTGTAATTATTTTATTTTACTATAGTTTTTGATAATATTTTACTGTGCCTAATTCATCAGTTGAACTTTATCATAGGTATATAATATGTATGTATCCAAAAGCAAAATAACTATACGCACAGGGCCTATTACAATCTAAAGTTTCTGGCGTCCTCTGGGAGTCTTAGAAGATGTCCCTTGTGGATAAACTGGGACCACTGTGCCCCACAAAAGCTGCCACAGCAAGAGAATAAAATCCAAAAAAAAGTTGCACCAACAAAGCTCTTTGCAGATCACCTTCTGGGTGACAGGGTGAGGCTGGGCCTCTGCACTGGGAGGACTCGACCCCCTCTCGAGGCCAGCAGCTCACCCTCAGATGGACAGCTGTTCCTGCCTTCAACCCCTAGGAGGGCCAAAGTCTCCAGAAGCACCTTGTGTAGATGGAGACTCCCTCAGACATGTGAAGACAGGGCCTGCTTCCAGGCGATGCCTCCAGATCCTCTCCAGGAGGCTGGGCGTGAAAATGTTTAATATCTCCTGCTGAAAAATGAAGACAGAGAAAGGAGATGAGAATGGATAAAAGGGAGAGTGCTTCCCAGAAACGGGAAGGCTGGCAGCAGGCCTATGGTCCTGGCACCAGGGCTTTTTCCTGGCAGCCTCAAGATGCTGGTCTCCAGGGAGCAAGAGAGGCTGCAGCCTGAGAGGCAATGGCTAGGCACCAGCCTCAGGGCTGCACGGCCTCGTCCAGGACGTGGCCAGGGCTGCTCCCCCAGCCAATCCCTAACTTCCCACCAGCCCTGGCCTCAGCCTCCAGCCTGGCTCCCCAGGCGCTCCCCTCCCCCACCATCACCCCATGCTGGTCCTGGCTTTGCCTCTGAACCTCACCTCCTGGGCTGGGATTGCCTTGGGCATGGCTCTGGCGTCCTTGTGTGGATTTGCATGCCTGGTGTGAGCAGGGGGGACAAGGCACAGCTCGCCCTTGCCAGCGCTGACTCCACGCCGGGCCTTGTGCCAGGGCTTCACACGCACTATTAGCTCATTCGGTCCTCACAAGAACCGTATGAGGTGGCCATCAGTGCCATCCCTGTTTTTCAGATAAGAAAACTGAGGCCTAGCAGTTAAGTGTCTTTCTCAAGGTCACACAGTCAGGAAGTGGCTGAGGAAGGGCTTGAACCTGGACAGCCAGACTCCAGGCTTGTGCTCTTGACCCTGGCAATGCACCCACAGGACCACAGCTCTAAGGAGGGTCTGGTCCTGGGGCCAAAGCACACCGCCCCCGCCAGGGCCTGGGACAGTCCAGAGTTCAGGGCAAGTATTCCATGCCACAGGCTGTGAGTTCCCCAGGGCCCACCACGCCTGTCTGTCAAGGAATGGGGCTTGGTAGCCCTGGGCCACCTGGAAGCTCTCCCACCTATCCCAGACCAGGACACTGTGATCTCTGCCTGGCCAGTCACTCTGCTTCAGTTCTCTAACTGCTAAACCCTGAGTCCACCCACGCAGTCTCTGGGTCCCGAACTGAGCAGGGAAACTGGCCTGCAGCCTCTGTCCTGGGCTTGCTGTGGGGGCTCCACCCCGTGTGCAGGGGCTGGCCTGCAGGGAAGCCTCAAAATACAAAGTGGTCCTCCTGCCTCTGCTTCCGCCTTCCTGCATTCATTCCTCCTTGGGCCCTGATGCCATCTGCCCGCTCTCCCCCCAGGAAGTGCCCCTCTGAGTTTATCTTGACCCACAGCAGTGGGGAGAGGGGGGACCACAGGAGGTCTCCCACTTCCTTCTGGGCAAGGCTGCTTTCATGACACTTTGGGGCTTCACACTGCCGGTGCTATTTTAAATGTGGCCATGGGCCCATTTGGCAGCCCACCAGGGGTCCTGGCTTGAGCCTCCTGATCAGGACAGCTTGTGAAATTCCCGAGTCATTACCAGGCTTCACCAGAGGGGGCACCAGTGGCTCGTCGGGAGCAGGTGGATCTGGGCAAGCCATCTGCTGGTCACCGGCTTACAGGGGACCCTTGGCCAACCCCCCAGCTTTCTCTGCATGCTGACCCATCCAGATTTGCAGATATGTGTGTCCACTGATGTCCCTCTGCCTCTTCCTTCCACCTGGCCTGGCCAACCCTAATGGCTCTGGGCTTGTCTAGCCTGGCAGAGTTTTGTACCTGGTCCCCAGCTGGGTCTTCAAAGCTCCTGGGGTCCCCCACAGCGCATCCTTGGGAAACTGCCCCAGCCCCACCTCCACCTCCCAGTGACTTGGGCAGCTGGGTCATGGCTTCTTGGCAGACACACTGACCTGCCTTGGGTCTTGTGTTCTCTCTCTCTCACACACACACACACACACACACACTCACACACGCACGTCCTTGGAGAGGGCCTCCCACAGCCCAGCCACTGTTCGCCGCGGTTTTCTGGAGCAGCCAGTGGGCCTGGAGCAGGGGTGAGGCCGTGGGCTTCCACGTGTGCTGCTTCTTGGCCGGGAACGTGTCGCGTGTCAGCATCTGCGTTTTGCTGTTTCTCATTTTGCCGTGATTTCCTCGTTTGGTGGCTATGCGTGATGGGCGTTCCCACATCGTGCCAGTCTCTCACCTCTTGCTCTCTCTCCTCCTGCTTCCTTGTGCTGTGTCACCTGTGGCTGCCCAGGGAGTGAAGGGCCAACCAGGCGAGAAGGTGAGTCCACAGCATCCCCACCCGTCCCTCCTGGCCTCGGGTTCCTGCAGACTCTCAGTGGTGGGGAAGGGGTCCCCCGACAGCGCCCCCTCCCAGCCTCCCTGCCACGCTCCCCCACAGAGTGTGTGGACGGCCTGTCCTGGCCACTGGCTTCCTAACAGCTCTGCACCCTCAAGCCCAAGTCCTCTGGTTCCCAGTCACCACCCCAGCCCTCCTAACGTAGTGTCTCCTGGTCTGCCTTCGTGACTTCACCAGGCCTCATGGCCCTGAGTCCCTGCCTGGCTGCCACCCCTTCCCAGCTCATTGCTGTTGTGTGGCTGGAAATGCCCGGGAGACCCTGGGATCTAGGCAGGAGCCCTGGGAAGCCAGGTCCAGGAGCCAGCCCTGGTGCACTCTTGGGAGACTTCAGGACACAGCCTGTCTATCCAGCTCATCTGACAGAGAAGGGCTGGGGCCGCCCGAGGACCCACAGCAACAGTGACAAGCAGGGTCTAGAAGCCAAACCTCCTGATGCCTAGCTCAGCACTTCCCAGACTGCATTTCCCCAGGAGGGCCTCCCAGCTCCAAAATAACAACGATGGCGATAATAGTAACAGCAGCCACCATGACGCATGCCGTCAGGCCCCATTTCAAGTATTTTTGTCACTGACACAATCCCGTGTACCTGAGGACAGAGAGGCAAAGTCACTTGCCCGAGATCACACAGCCGGAGAGAGTCAGAGCTGGAGAGGACCCCAGCATGCCCCTGACCGCCAGGCTCTGCTGTCCTCCAGACGCACGGAGACTGTGGTCCCACCCTGGCAGGGGGACGACTGCCGGGAGGAAGGCCCAGGCCCCTCTGTGGAGCGGGCGCCGTCGTAAGCACTCTGCAGCACCGTGCCGGGAGCTGCCCACATCCGCTCTGCGGGGCAGGGGCACGTGCCCTGCTGTGGACCAGCTTGCCCGGGTCACCCCGCTGCTGAGAAGCAGAGCTGGCTCTCAAACCCCAGCATTGTGGCTCTTGAGCACCATGCTACCCGCCTGGAATGGAAATCACAGTGCCATCGCGATGACAAAACCCGTTGTGAGTTTGAAATCGCCCTCGCTGTGCAGGAGCGGGACAGGGTACAAAATGCATTTCTGCCCCCAGGAGGGCTGCCCAGCCCTCCTGGCATTGCCGCTCCCATGCAGCCTGTGGGCTCTGGTTTCTGTACCTTGCCCGGCACAGCAGGACCTTGAACTCAGGCCCTGGGCCTTTTCACTCCCCTTCCTGCTGCTTCTTGGAGAGACGGGGCTTCCTGCCTCCTCCCAGCAGGGCATAGTCTCCGTCTCCCTGCCAGAGCTGGTCCTCTCCTCCCCATGCCTACTCCGTACACCCTCCTCCTCCGCCTCACACACGCGTGCACACACACACACGCACACGCACACACGTGTGCACAGTGTTCATCTGGCTGGCTCAGCCACCCCGTCACTGCTTGACGCTCAGGAACCCAGCACCCACCGTCTCACAGGGCTGAAGTCTGTGCCCCAGCCTCAACCCCCATGGAGTCCACAAACCAGGCCTAGAAAGTTCAGCCCCCTCACGTTTCAGTTTGGGGGCTGCTGGGCCCACGTGGTTAGCGTGGGTCTTGGGTCCTGCACCCTGTTCTCACAGACCTCGCTCAGGTCAGGGCTCTGTCCACCCCTGGCAAGGTCTGCATCCAGATGGGTGTTTGGGGACAGACAGGGAGGAAGACCTGGGGACTCTGAGACTTGGCGAGGCCTGGGGCCTGGACAGCCATGGCTGACCTGCCCCTTCCCTGTGTCCCTCTTGCTGGTCACACCCTGTCCCCTTCCCCTGAATGTTCCATTCACCCGCTTAATGCCCCCCATTCCTTTGTCCTCTATACTCTGGCCTCTCTCATTCCCTTGTCCTCTACACTCTGGCCTCCCCCATTCCCATGTCCTCTGCACTCTGGCCTCCCACCCCACCCCATCTGCCAGCACCTCCCTTTTGTCTCCTTCGCCCCACTCCACTCTGCCTCTGCCCCACACTCTCTCCCCTCCTCCTTCCCCACAGGGTGCCCCTGGAGATGCCGGGATGTCCATCATCGGTCCCCGTGGCCCCCCTGTAAGTTGCTGCTCTCTGGGGAGGCTTGGGGGTTGGGAGAGTTAAGGAAAGGGCTTTGAGGGGATCAGGGGCAGGCGCGGCTTGGCTGGGCCCCTGGGAGCGGCAGCCCCATGTGAGCGGTCAGTGCTGCCGGCTTCAGGGATGTGGATGTGAGAGAAAGTGACCTCACTAAATATACCTCCCGGCCGCGCAGGCGGCCTGGGACTGTGCCCTAGCCACAAACCCGCAGCTCCAGGGGACCTGCTGTTTGCAAGCTGTGGCTGGGGGATGGGGCGCCAGCCCTCCTGGGAGCAGGACCGCTGGGTCTCCAGAAGCCACATCCAAGGTCGCAAGCCCTGCACGCTGCACGGCTCCTGGAGGAGCCTCACCCACCATCACCCTCAGGGGCTCCTTCTGAGGCAGCGCTGCTCCTCTGGCTCTGGCTGTTCACGAGCAGTGACTCTGCGGAGCTTGGGAATCAGCGTGGCTTTCCCTGGGACCCGTGTCCTTGGGGACCACGAGAGGCCTGTGGGCGAGGAAGCTGCAGATAGCGCAGCCCTGGGAAGGAGGACGGGTGCCGTTCCCACGGTGCCCAGTCACAGGCTGCAAGCAAAGCCCCAACGGCCACGGGACCCCAGATGTGGTCTAGCACAGTCCCCTCCAAAGGGGAAACTGAGGCCCAGGGAAGGCAAAGGGCTTGGTGCCCAGGTGTTCAGACAGCCACAGGCTGCTCCATGTCACACTCCCCTGCTGTCCTCCTGACCTCCTGTGCATAGAGAGGGTCAGGAACACCCAGTGGAGTGTGAAGCTCAGCCCACCGGTGGTCCTGCCCCAGCAAAGTAGGCCAGGGCAGAGCAGGAGTCTCTCCTGCCTCGGGTGAGGGAGAAGGGTCAGGAATCACATCAGCAGGCTGTACCCAAGGTAGGAGGCCACCAGGAGCTAAAGGACCAGGGCTGGCCATGCTGTGCTGGAAGCCAAGAGGCAGAGCCAGTCAGAGCTGCTTGGAGACCCCGGAGAGTAGGAGCAGGAGCACAGGAGGAGCAGGGGCCTGGGCAGAGGCAGCCTTTGAACAGCCAGGGTGAGGACACTTGTCTTTATCAACAAGCTTTCTTCTGGACTCTGCCCACACGGTGATGTGAGGGGTGACACTAGCCTGTGGCGGTCAGGATCGAGAGACTTTCACACGTAAGAACTCGATCCGCACACAAGATCCTCACCAGGCTCTGGAACACGCCTGCGATCCCAGCAGCTCGAGAGGCTGAGGCAGGAGGATTGAGAGTTCAAAGCCAGCCTCAGCAACTCAGCGAGGCCCTAAGCAACTCAGTGAGACCCTGTCTCTAAGTAAAACACAAAATAGGGCTGGGGACAAAGCTCAGTGGTGAAGTTCAATCCCCAGTACAAAAAAAAAAAAAAAAAAGAAGACTCTCAAGAGGTAAGAACTGTTTTTACCTCCACTTTACAATGAGAAAACCAGGGACAGCGAGGTTGAGCGACTTATGTAAAGCCACACAGCTAGACAGTGGCCTCCTGGGAGTGATCAGCCAGCCATGGCCGTGCGACTCCTGAGTGTGTGCGCTAAACCCGCCTATTATAATGACCTGGCAAGACTGAAGTGTCACTGCCACTCCTGGGCTCCCATGGCTGCTGCTCTGATGTGCCTCCTTACACACTGGGAGAGCCACAGCACAGGTGCCTCTGAGCCCAGGTATGTGACAGGAAGGTCAAAGATAGTCCCCTGGTTCTGGCATGGAGCACGGAGCCTGGGGTGGGCCTGATAGCGGGACGAGGAGGAACACACAACAGGCGCACCCTTGGGCCACCACTGCTGCTTGCTCCTGTGGGGACTAGGGGTGTTCTGCTGCGTGGCTCAGGTGGGCCCTCTGATGTCCACTCAGCAAACCCCGACAGGCCGCCCTGGAGTGGGCACAGGGTCCCTCTGCAGCATGTGCTCAGGCCCAGCAGGCGGGAGGCTGGTCAGGAATAAACCACCACACCAGGTTTGAATGGGTGGGGAAAAGCTCCTTCTGTCGGTGACAGTGGTGACGCCCCTCTCCTGGCACCAGTCACATCCTAGGCCTCCTTAGTCCTCTGGCACAGGCAGCCCCCCCAGCCCATTTTCCCCAAAGGAACGGAGCTCAGACTTGCCCATGCACGCCCGGGCCATGAGTGCTGGAGCCAGGGCTGGCCAGGTGAGCCCACCCGAGGCCTGAGCTTCCCCAGAGGCCCCTCTGTGCTGGAGGCGCTAATGTATCTAAAGGACCCTCACCTTCAGGAGAAAACCGCTGGCCCTGCCAGTGCCCGAGTCGGTGCTAGGAAAGGTTTTCTGGCCCCAGGAGTCCTGACCACGCCCAGGTGAACCTACTGCCAGTTAGACAGTGGGCGTCTGCCCACGCCCACCTGCCCTTCCAGGACCTTGGGGAGCCCAGCTCCCATCAACCCTTGCAGTTCAGACAGGAAGTGCTAAGGGAAGAGTCAGGGAGCTGTGGGCACGTGGAGGGGGCACTGGACCTGGGCTGAGGGAGGCAAGAAAGGCTTCAGGGAGGACAGGGTAACTAACCTGCACTCAAGGACTGGCAGAGGTTACCCAGGTACCACACATGCGGCCTGGGGAAGAGTGCGGAGGCCTGAACCTGGAGAAGCATCTAGAAACTGAAGAGCAGAGAAGGCCTTTCCGGAGGAAAGCCAGGCAGGCTGGTGAGAGGCCAGGTGATGAGGCAGCGGTCCTGTTGCAAGGAGTCCAACACAAGGTTCGGGACCTAGAGCTGTACCCCAAGGGCAGCGGGAGGCCTGGGTGACCCTGAGGAGTGACAACATCTGATGTGCAGTTGGAGACGGCCTGCTCCTGAGGGAGCTGTTCAGAGGAGGCTGCGTGTGGGGACTGGAAAGTGCCACAGTCCCCAAGGCCTGGACTGGAGCCGAGTCAGTGACCCTGGGAGGGGTGGACCTAGGGACATGTTGGAAGTGGAGTTGATGAATTTTGTGATGGCAGAGGGGCCTGGAGGGAGAAGCGCACCCAGGATGCACACGCTGCTGACCTGAGAGGCAGGGTCCCTGGGGATGTGCTTCCTTCCCAGAGTAGGTCTTGCCGGGGGGCATGAGTTTCCCTGGAGTGGGAAGCACCTTAGGTGTCCTCAGGGCCTTGCGGGAGGGAACGGGCACTGGCTGCTGGAGGCTCAGGACGCAGGTGCTGTGCCGGAGCCCCTCAGGCGGCTCACACCCTCCATCTGTACCTCCTCCCAGTGGGGTTTGGGCACCTCACATCGATAGCTCAAAATTGGCCACTGTGGGAGAATTCTCACCCCAGGCATCGGCAATGGGGTGCAAGCAGGGCGCTCCTATCCTGCCTCCCAGCCATATCAGGGATCAGTGGTTCCCAGGGTCCACAAAGTGGGGTTGGTCGGCCCTGACTTGGAGGCAGGCCCCAGGCAGATGAGGACTGACCTTCGGTGGGGCATCAACTAGGAGAGGAAGGAGACTTCCCCTAGGCTCTTGCCAGACAGAACTTTCCCTTTATGTTGCTTTGCCCCACAAAGAAAGATGGGGAGCATTAGCAACGGGGTCCACTTCAGAAGGCGAGGCCCCCTGTGCTCCCTGCCTGCCCTGGCCTTGAATCAAGGGAGGAGATGGCAGAGACCTAAGCAAAACCTGTCTCCCGCCTTCGTGGATGGAAGGAGATAGCTCTAACGCACAAATTCACCTCCAAACCAATCTGTTATCCACACCTTTGATGCGCTTCCCGTCCCAGTGAATCTGTAATGAGGTTGGACATCCAGTGAAATACTGAGTTTCATTCACAAAAAAATTAAGCTTGTGAGAAGGTCAGGAAAATTCTGGGAAGTGGGGAGAGGGGGTCAAGAAGGAGGGGACTCGTTGTTCTACCAGATAGCAAAATGTATCACAAAAGCAGAGCGATCAAAACGAACGCATGGATAGGACAGAAAGGCAAGACCAGATATAAAGGCGAATGCATCCGGGGATTTGGTGCATGATAGGCTTCATTTCAGAGCAGCGAGAGAAGGAGGCATTCAGGAAGTGGTGCTGGGGCCCTTCGCAGGCCATCCAGGAAAAGGTAACCTGAAGAAGTTCTGCTTTTAAATCGCTGAATCTCTGCCCCACTCATCGTATCAGGAGAAATCCCCAATGAATAAAGTCCGTAGATGTAAAACATAAACCACAACATGAGGACAAAGCATGAGTGACTGTTGTATAAATCTGAAGTGGGAAGACCCTTGTGAAACACGACATTGAACCCCAAAGTCACAGGTAAACATTAATGATTTGGAATGTGCAGTAAAATATGCCATAAACCAAGTCCAATGCAAAAGCGAGTTAGAAGGTATTTGTAACACATCCGACTATTAGAGTTAATATCCTTAGGCAGGCTCAGTGCAGCACACCTGAAATCCCAGCGGCTGGGAAGGCTGAGGCAGGAGTATCTCAAGTTCCAGGCCAGCCTCAGCAATTTAGCAAGGCCCTAAGCAACTTAATGAGACTCAGTCTCAAAATAAAAAATCAAGAAGTACCGGGGATGTGTCTCAGTGGTTAAGCTCCCCTTGGTTCAATCCCTAGCACTGAAAAAAAAAAAAAATGAGAGTTAATATTCTTGACAAAGAGATAAAAAGTAAACAACCCAGTAGAAAATACTATTAAAATCCCAGTACAATGGCCTGTGACTGTTGTCACAGCTACTTGAGAGGCTGAGGCAGGAGGAGGATGACTTGAGCCTAGGAGTTCAAAGTCAGCCTAGGCAACATAGTGAGATCCTACCTAAAAGTTTATATATGCGATGCATACAAACAGAGAGCTCACTGACCTGAAATAGGAATGGCCAATGAACACTGGAAGAGATGCCTGGCACGGTGGCACCCACTTGGGAGACTGAGGCAGGAGGGTGCCGGGTTCAAGTCCAGCCTGGGCAACTTAGTGAGACCCTCAAAATAAATTAAAAAAAAAAAAAGAAAGAAAAAGAGAGGTGGGGTGCACTCAGTGCAGGGAGGTTGTCCAGCGTCTTCAAAGCCCTGGGTTCAGTCCTCAGTACCAAAAATAGAAAAAAAAGGGGAAAAAACATTGGAAGAAATGTCTCAGCTTAGTATATAATTGAGAAGATATAAATTAAAATTCAGTTCCAAGTCTCCTTAAGTGCCTTCCCCAGGCCCAACATCTCCGGGAAGCGGAGTCCCAGTTTCCATTTGGTCAATGACAGCATTCCTACCTAAATCCCTGAAACAGGCCTGGTTAGCCCCGGACTTGGCCCTGGGCTGGAGAGCTGCATCCTGCCACCAGGGCCGGCTCTGTCATTAGGCAGCCGTGTGATTATCCCCACCACGTAAACATTATCCAGAGGAGCCCTGAAGATGTTTCTTGGAATCCTCTCCTCCTGACCTTTCCTCAGGCCTCTCAGCCTTCAGAGTCGTTTCCAGAGAGTTTACACTGTGAGGTTTCGGAGATTACATTGCTTGGTTTCCGGGGTTTCTCCTCGGGGCTATTCTTAGCATCATTTATCCTTGAGAGGAGAGAAGCCGAGGGCCCTTCTGACATACGAGTGGCATCTCCTCCCTCTTGTCCTTTGGGTGCTGGCCATAGTCCACCCTAAGCCTTTCAGCTTGCTCCCTGCTGGACCAGCACCTACCCTGACCTGGCAGGCAGGGTCCCATCCTACCCAGCCAGGGTGGCCTCTGTGTTCCCTGAGCCAAGGTCTCTGGACATTCATGTCCACAGCTTCAAGGAGGATCCAGGCAGCCCAGAGATATTTCAGGGACACAGCAGATGAATCCAGAGAAGTCTTCCTCTGGATTGATTCTAGAACTACTCGACTAGGATAAACCTCCCCTGAAACCCAGACCTATTGGGCTCCAAAGCAACCTTGCTTTATTCTGGCCCCTCTCTGTTCAGGTCAATTCCACAAACATCCGATGATCACAGTTCCCATTTTGATTTACAACATTGTGGAGTGTGTTTCTGTGGCTCTGAGTTTAACTGTTATCTCTATTCTACAGATGAGGCAACTAAGGCTCAGGGAGGTTAGACAACTTGCTCAGGGTCACACAGCCATGGTTGGTAGAGGTAGGATTAGAACTCAGTCCCCCAGACTCAAAAGCCCATTCCTGGGAAGGACTGTGACCATCTAAGCCAAGGGCAACCCCAAGCAGACAGCTGGAGATGTGTGAGGTGGGGTGCCTGGGCGGAGAGCAGGTGGGAGGCAGAGGCAGGAGAGGAAACTACTATGGCCTGTTGGGAGGAGACAGAGGACCACCTGGAACAAGTAGGAGGAGCCTAGGTGGCTCTTGAGAAGAAGTGAGGGCTTGTTTAGCTCTCATTGACCTTCTGGTCAGCCTCCGGCCGGCGTCTTTACAGCCTGTTGCTGCTTCTAACCTCTCCTGTCCTGCCTCTTGACCACACACGGCTGGGCTCTGACCCCTGAGCTGGCCTGTCTACCTGGGCCCCACCCTGTGCCTCCAGGGAAACAGGTGTGGATTTCCAGGAGGGTGAGCCCAGGGATGCTGGGAGGAGCCTGTGGCCAGGGCAGATGAGAGTGAGCAGCCTGCCCGATTCAAGCCTGAAGACGTGCATCCCAAAGGTCAGGGAGCTGCGGCTGGCCAAACCATCCCCATAAGTGGCCGTGAGCAGTGGCCGTAAATAAAGAGGAGGTGGCCTTGGCCCTGGGAGGCGAGTGCACCATGTCCAGGTCCCCCTCCTGGAGCAGGCCCACGCGCTGCTGGCCCTCATCTTCCTCCCCCATCCCCACCCTTCATGGATTTCCTTTGAAGATCCATTTCCACTGTTCTCTGTCCTCCCTGCACTGACTCACGGGGCGAGTGTGTCCCACAGATGGCCACTGGCCCCAGAGGGATGAGTGCCGAGTAGCCCGGGGTATGGGGCTGGCTGCAGCCCCTGCTGGCCGTCCTCACCGAGCTCCCGTCCTTTGCAGGGCCAGCCGGGCACACGAGGCTTTCCTGGATTCCCGGTGAGTGAGGAGGCTGAGGTGAGCTGCCCCAGGGGGTGACACTCTGTCCATGCGAGGTCAGCCCGGACGCTGGCCTCTCCCTGCAGACCCTGGTCATGAAGGACTTGCTTCTGCAGCCTCCCCAGGCCCTGACCAGGACAGCAGCTCAGGGTTCGGCTCCTGGTGGAAGAACAGGACAAGAACATAAATACACATGCAAATAAATGGGCAGTAGGACAGGGACCCAGGGAAGCCGAAGCTGAAGACCCCAGAGCAACCCTGGAACGTGGACAGGGAAGCACCCTGGGGGTGGGCCTTCAGCAGGACCCTGAGAGAAGGCCCACCAGGAGGAGGCATGGGTGGCCATGTGAGTGTCCTTGACTGCTGCCCATGGGGCCTGAGACAGGGTCGGAGAGGCAGGACTGGGGAGCAGACCCTTTTCCCTGGGCCCCTCTGCTGACACCCCTGGTATCCACTCTCTACCTGGGGTAAGAATTCTTTGGTATCAGTGACAAAGTCACCATTTGCTTCTGCCTGGCAGGCAGCACCCATTCCCTCCTCACAAGGGCCCTTTGAAGAAGGGCCTGTTATTCCTGTCCCCTCCTACGATGGGAAATGGAGGCCTGGGCATAGAGGGCCACAGTCCCAGAACCAGGAAATGGTCAAGCCGGGCTGGGCCTCCAACCCTGGGTAGGGAGCACAGCCTGCAGCCTACCCCCATCCCCAGGCTGCGTCCCTGGCAGGAGGCTGGGGTATCCCGTCTTGACATCTGGTTTTTCTGCTTTCAGGGTCCCATTGGGCTGGACGGCAAACCGGTAAGTGGACCCTCTCAGGCTGGGGGCTCCTCCCCTCACTGATCTGTTCGTCCTCCTGCAACACCCTGGCTCTTTGGAAGATGCTCCTGATAGGAAGAAAATTTCTGGTCAAGTATTGCTGGTGGGAAGGGGAAGAGGGGCTATTCATATGAGCACCCCAACCCCAGTGGGGTCCCCAGAGCACAAGTCCACAGTGGCCATGCTGCCTCAGCGTCCGGGAGCAAGAGCCGTGTATAGAACATGGTGACCCTGGAAGGGCCAGGGGCAGGGTAGGGGCAGCAGCAGGTAGAGGAGAGGATGTCTGCAGGTAATCCTAAGGGTGCCAGCCACCGTCAGGCCCTGGCCCTGGCCACACACTAGCAAAGTGCCCACGTGTCTCCTGCTCGCCTCGGGGTCACAGCTCCCTCCCCAGCTGAGGGCCCACACGCTCAAGTCCACAGGGACACTGCTGCCCCTCTGTGGCTCCTCCCTTTGCTCCATGCTTTGGCCTGGGTCCCCTAACAGATTCATGGGGAAAAGAGGCTCCTCCCACTCCTGGGAAGAGCTGAGCTCACCCTCCCAAGCCCTGAAGGTACTGGTGCATGTCACATGCCCCCCCACTCACCTCTGCCAGAGCAGCTGGCCACCTCTCAGATGGGGAACCTGGCCCCCACCCTGCAGGCCAGCAAGCCACATGAACCCAGAGGCCCATGGTGGTCATGTCCTCCCATCTCTCAGGACCAGATATCCCTCAAAGCCAGAGACCAGCCCCACCTCTGCTCTCCTCTGAAGAGCAGGCAGCTGCTAATAAAGCCCAGAGGACACTGGGGGGAGTGACCTTGCTGAGGGAGGGGTTAGGGCCTGGGTGGCCCAGCCAGCAAGGGAGTGAGCAGACGAGAAAGGAAGGAAGCCAGCAGTGTGCTGAGGATGGGCAGCCTCCTGGGGGGAGGGCAGGGCATCGGTGTGGCCAGCGTTGTACCTGGCACTCATTCCCTTCTCCTTCCAGGGCCATCCCGGACCAAAAGGGGACACGGTAAGACCCCAGCATTCTTGCCTTCCCATGATGGGTTGGAGGGTCAGCCTGGGCTCACTACCCAGAAAAGGAACTAAGGGACTATGGCTGCCCCTCACAGTCACACCCCAACCATGCACACCAAAGGCCTGAATCCTCATGGCATCAGGGAGGGCAGGTGGGTGAGGTGGGCAGGGCAGTCAGTGCCTCACTGGGCACTCCCAAGCTGCACCCATGGCTCTTGAGGACAAGCCAACATGGGCACTCCCAGGGCACCTCTCCTTGGAGGTGGCCAAGGACATTTGGACTCAGCCTGACTCCCCCCTCCCACTGCAGGCGTTTGTACTCAGCCTGATTCCCCTCTCCTGCTGCAGGTGTTTGTACTTAGCCTGATTCCCCTCTCCAGCTGCAGGTGTTTGTACTTAGCCTGAGTCCCCTCTCCAACTTCAGGTGTTTGTAC
This sequence comes from Glaucomys volans, assembly GCA_020662805.1. Lineage (NCBI taxonomy): Eukaryota > Metazoa > Chordata > Mammalia > Rodentia > Sciuridae > Glaucomys > Glaucomys volans. The sequence continues at coordinate 2,333 of JAJEJO010042311.1, read as the reverse complement.
TCAGCCTGATTCCCCTCTCCAGCTGCAGGTGTTTGTACTTAGCCTAATTTCCCTCTCCAGCTGCAGGTGTTTGTACTTAGCCCAATTCCCCTCTCCCACTGCAGGTGTTTGTACTCAGCCTTATGCCCCTCTCCAGCTGCAGGTGTTTGTACTTAGCCTGATTCCCCTCTCCAACTGCAGGCTCTGCCCTGAGTTGCTCCAATTGGGCACAGAGGAGAAGCAGACATCAGCCCAACCTGCCTCCTGACCCTTTCACCTTTTGCAGAGCATTTAAAGGGAATTCAGGGCTGCCCACACCCAGTGAGTGGCCAGTTCTCGGCAGAGACTGACAGGCCATTGAGAGCAAGTGGGCCACCTGGGGTGGGTGCCTCTTACTTCACGAACTGGTGGCAGCACTAGGCTGTGCTGGGTGGTGGGGCGAGAGCTGACGGCAGGCTCCCCTGTCCTGGCAGTTAGGGTCTGAGTCCTGCCTCCTCCACTCCTGGTGTGAAGACACTGGTGACCCACCACCCAGACGCTGCCAGGCCTCTGAGAGAGATGAATCACCCGCTGAATGGAAAGGAGAACAGAGACTTGGTGCTGGGAGGCCAGGATTCAGTCCCAGCTGGGCACCCGTAGCAGCAGCTTCCTCAGGGCCACCACCTGTCCTCCAGACTCAGATTCAGAGTTTGTCACATGATTGGCATGGCCCTGGATGATCATGTGCTCATTGTCGGATGACATCAGAGTGTGCCTACCTAACTCCTGCTCCATCACTGGGCAGTACCATCTGCGGGACCACCTTCATATGTGTGGTCCATCCATAGCTGGGTGCAGTGGTGCACGCCTGTAATCCCAGGGGCTCAGAGGCTGAGGCAGGAGGATCTCGAGTTCAAAGCCAGCCTCAGCAACTTAGCAATTCAATTCTCCCACAATTGAATTAAAAAGGCTGTGGATGTAGCTCAGGATAGAAGGTCCCTGGCTCAATCTCCAGTACCTCAAAAACAAAACAAAACAGACACAGACAGATGTGTGCTCCATGCAGCACAGGACCATGTTATCTTATTCATTCCTCAGTGGGAACCTGCCTTCCAGGTGCCATTAGGATCCCCTTTCACAGTTGTGGAAATGGAGGCTCAGAGAGTCAAAGTAACTTGCCTGAAATCACACAGCTAGGAGCCATCCAAAACAGGATACAAACCTGGTTCTCAAATTTCCTTCCCTTCACCCCTCATGCCCACCCCCACTTCTTTGACCCCTCTCTCCTCACCTGCCTTCCCACCTCCTGCCTTCCCTTGGTGCCTTTTCATTGAGCACACAAACTATGCTGGGCTCTGCAGTCGGGTGCTGGGGATGGAGACAGGAGCCAGAGACACTGGCCTTGCCAACCTGGACTCACAGTCTAGAGGGGAGACAAACATTTAAATACGCCCTCGTGCAATTAGCAAATCGCCTTGCAAAATGTGCTATAAAAAAGTCGACCCTCAGACCTGGAGAAACCTCTGTGTAACTGAACCTCCCCAGCGGAGGATCAGAGACAGCTCTCCTGAGAAGGTGTCTTCTGAACTGGGCCCTGAAGAATGAGGATTTCACCAAGAGAAAATAGAAAAGGGGACAGGAAGGAACAGTCTGGGTGCAGGAGAAGAGCATATGCAAAGGCCCTGAGGCAGGGACTCCTTAAAATTTCCATAGAATGAGTGGAAGGACAATGAGGCATGGAGTGGAAGAGCAGGATCGGAAGCCAGGCCCACCAACATGCTTTCCTCTATCATGGCACCTCCACTGCAGTATATCCCTCCCTGCCACTATTTGTCCCTAAGCACACCACACACATACATGACCTAACAGAGGCCAAAGCAGCAATAAACTTCCATGACACCATTGTCAGAAGGCATCAGGGGTTTGGTTTGGGGAGGTTGGAGTGCTCCCCCTTTAGCCCTCTGTCCCACCAACTTCCCCTCTTAGCAGCCTGACACTAACATAAGGGAGTCCGTGACACCGCCACTGCTGTCCAGCACATTATCTCCACCCTGTCACCTGACCGTCTCCTGCTGGCTCCCTGGGCAGATGGCCTCCCTCTGCTGGGCATCCCACACCCAGCACTGGGACTCACGTGGTCTGTATTCTCACCTGTCCAAAGAGGTCACCTCTGCCCCTCCCACCTCACCAAAGCCCCAGAGCCCGACGTAAGGTGTGGAGAGGGTCCTCGTGCAGTCGTGCAAGGGGTGTGGACAACATCCAGGTCCTGAGCCCAGGCACAGCACGTGCTGTCCGCAGAACCCAGACTCTAAACTCACATGACCCCACCTGGGCCGTCCCAGGTGAGCCGAGTTATCGCACACCTGTGCCAAGCA
>JAJEJO010042295.1:0-13282 GCA_020662805.1 Glaucomys volans | reverse complement strand
GTGGGCTCAGTGTGGACCAAGTTTCTGGGCAGGGTTGGAGGGACAGAAGATGTTAGACATTGACCTATCCAGACAGGGGATACAGGAAAATGAGAGAGGTTTTTCCAGTAACTGGGCTTGAAATAATGGGTATTCTTCTGTTGTGCCTCTGGGGTCCTATTATGTGGACTAGCTGGAGGATCAGAGGCTCTGTCCCACCTGTAATTCTAGGGCTTCCTCACAAGCACTAACTTCTCCCTGACACAGGTGGCTGAACCCACACACAGATGGTCATTGTGAGCTGGCCTGAGAAGAAGGACCACCCAAGGATCCTATGAGGAAGTTCTGCTGGGTACCTAGTCCAATTCTCTTGTGCTGCATGTTGAGGCTATCCTTTCCATTCCAGCTATGACTGAGCTTTTTGAAATCTGGTTACCATGTTCTATTGTGTCTAGGTCACAGGTGGTCCTATGGGAACTGTAGAATAAGTGAGACTGGCATGTGGGCAATCCCACAACCTGGGCCTCTCTGGCAAGGGCAGGTATCAAGATGGAATAATGGGGCTGGAGGAAGCTCTTGATTAGGTATGGAGTGGGAAGATGACAGAGAGTGACCCCTAGAGTTGGCCCCAGAGTTGAAAGAGGCAGGTCTCCTTCTGCTGTAGCCCAGGGAGACTCCTCCCACAACTGAAAGTGAACGTGCTGAGGGCTGTTACTGGGTGCTGGTCATCAATCATGTGAAAACCAGAGTGACTTAATTTGTTTGGCACCTCACCCTTGACTGCTGTCCAGATCCTGTAGCCCACGGATCTACAATCTCATGGGTATCATTGGTGCTCCTGAATCCTGAACCCCAGTACATGCCCCTTGTGCCCCTAATCTCACAGAGGCCCACCACTTACCCACAACCTCCCACTCAGTTCTATTCATTCTCACAGTGCATCCCCTGTGGCCCAGGGAACACGGGGTGTAGCGTGGGCCCTACCCTACATCTGTTGCCATGACCAGGTAGGCAGCTTAGTGCACAAGTGGAGACACTACACTGCTGGGAAACCTTCTGACTTTGCCCTGCCAGTGGGTTTGGAAGTCTCACAGGAGTGGGGCTTGGTGTGGTACCCCCAACCTCTGCCACAAGGAAGTTGCTGACTTGGGGTGGGCAGGTGGGTAGGTCCCACATAGAAGATGAGATCTCAGAGCTGTGACACCCCCAGGGCCCACATGCTCAATCCATCCTTCCCATGGATAAGTGCATGAGTGACTTCCCTCCAGAACTGTGGGAGTCCATAGCCAAAGCCACATCCCACGCCTGCAGGAGTCCCCAGGGACATGCGGCTCCGGTTGCTGCAGCAGCTACCGCACTGGTCCTGGCCCATCCCACAGAGCAGACCAATCCCTTTCTCAGCCACTCCAGCACGTCTGTGCAGCCCATTACAAGAAAACATGTCTTTGTAAATTAACCCAGTATCTGTCTAGGTCTCTGGGATGAGGATGAGAAAAGAAACTGGGTGTGGCCCGGAACCTTTAACGCCCCCTGGCCATCTCCTGCACAGGAAGTCCTGCATGTCCACCTAGAACAGGACATGTGTTGTCATGGAAGGGAGCTTGTCTGACAGAGAGGGATAGATTCTGATGGAGAAACAATCTTGGAAAAAAAGAGCTGTCCATAAAGGCAAAGCCTGGGCATAGTGTGCAGGGGAAAGGCCAGAGAGGGTGAGTGGCCCTCTATGGAGTGGGTGGGGACTCTCCTGAGAGAGACAGAAGCAAAGGTAGGGAGCTAGCAGAAAAGAGAGAAGATAGGGATAACAGAAGAAAGAGAGAGACCTGGAGTCTTTTAGAGCAACAGAAGAATGAGAAGGGCCAGAGGACAGACAAGTCCTGGGTGACCTTGAGAAATCCGGGTCCTGGGATTCCAGTTGCAAAATCTTTTTCATCCAAGGCTGTCTTGCTTGGGGAAGGTGCGGGTGATGGAGGGACAACATCACCCCAGCCCATCATGGAGAGGTCACTGCCACTTCAGGCTCCTTCAGTCTCCTTGGATCCCTCTGCTCTCACTCTTGACCTGGCCTTGGCAGCCTGGGCAGTACTAGTGCCAAGCTGACCACTCCAGCTGGTGGAACAGGGGTGGGGGGGCTTTTTATCTTTAAAAAAGATCCCTGGTTGGGTGAGGTGGTGCTGCTGCTGATCCCAACTCCTTGGGAAGTTGAGGAAAGAGGATGGAGAGTTCATGGCCAGGCTAGGCAATTTGGCAGGACACTATGCTAAGTTTGGACAGAAGTTACTTTATTGTGTTTATATGTTCATATAAAGTAGCTTTCCAATAACTTTTCATTTCATCAGCCTCCACTTTTGGTGTTTGCATATGTGGTTCACTTTGCTTTTACCATTTTTTCTGGTGTGTGTGTGTGTGTGTGTGTTTCATAGCAGGGATTGAAGCCAATGGCACTTAACCACTCTGCCACACCTCCAACCATTAAAAATTTTTTTAATGTTATCTATGATATAATATTTTATAATTTTATGTATTCATAATAATTAATATTTAATAGAATATGTATACATATGCAAAGTGAACAAATCACAGGAACACATTTTAATCATTTTTCATAAAATGCACACATCTCTTTTATCAGCTTCCAGTCTAAGAAAGAGAACATGAGCAAACTCCAGAAGCCCCCCACCTCCCTTCTAGTCATGATGCCATCCATAACCGCTAGCACTGTGGAGTCGTTTTCTCCATTTTTGTAACTGATACAAAGAAAATCTTCATTCCCCAGCAATAAAAAAGGAGGTGATTAATTAATAACCTTACAGTACTGTTTGGTCTGTTATTCAGTCTCTCCCTGTTTGTGAGACCCACAAACTGCTGGTGGGGAGGGGGTTCATTCTCCCCGCTTACCTCAGTTGCTCTGGTGTGTGAGGAAAGCACAGAAATGGGTTTGTTGTGTTTGTTTGTTTGCTTGGAGAGCTGGAGATGGAATCAGGCCCTCCCACATGTTAGGAAAGCTCTAGAGAAGTGACCTAAAATCCAGCCTAGCAAGTATTATATACTTAGTTATTTATTTATGATGCTGGGGATTGATCCAGGAGTGAACCCAGGTAACTTCTCTCCAGGAGACAGGGAGTCATTGAATCCAAACTGAAATACATCCCACCCCAACTCATGTTTTATTTTGAGACAGGGTCTCACTAAGTTGCCCAGGGTCTCATTAAGTTGCAAAGGAAAGATTAAAACTTCTGTTCCTCCTGCCGCAGCCTCCAAATAGTGCATTTATAGGTGGGCATAACTGCACCTGGCCAACATGCTTTTTTTAATAGTCAATGAATCATCTGCTCCTCTTGTTTTTGGAATTGGCTGTGAGCATGGACCTTCTGAGGTTGTGGCCAGCCTCATGGGCAAGTGAATGAGGCCTGTTTTGGGAGGGAAGGATAGGCTTTTATCTGATTCCCCAAACAATCCCTGACTTGGGAATAGGTGGGCAGTATAGATGGAAGGGTTCTGTCCTTTTGCTCCTCCCCTCTGTGCTTGGTGGTCATTTCTATGACTGTGGGCACTGAGGACCACAGGTCCTGTGGGTGGGTGCCCATCTCTGACAAGTTCTGATGCTACACAGGCAGGAGTCAGGTCACTAGGTCTAGACACCCAGCTGTGTGGCAAAAGCAGGGGAGTGTCTTGTAGGTGCCCCAGCTCAGCCTCCCCAGCTCAGCACATCAGTGGCCTCCTTGGGGTCTGAGGGTCCAGATCTTCGAAACATGGTGATCCTTCAGCTGGCAGGGTGATGGCAAGTAGTTCTCCGCCTTTTTTGTACATAGGAAGCAGCCCCACTCACCCCACAGCACATGCTCTTGTCCCCAGGGCAAAAAGGTGGAAAGAAAAACCAGGTAAGGGTAGCTTAACTGGATCCACACAGTGTGATTCATGAAAAGGACCCGTGGAAAACTTTCCAAAGGGCAGAATAGAGAAGATAGCTTTCCTGGCAGCTCTGTGGCAGGAAAACAAGGAGAAAGGCTTCTTCTAACAAAGGTGGGTGAAAAAAAAGGGGGCTGGGATTTTGGTGGAATTTAATACTGGACTTTCAAAAGCAGATTGGGAACTCAGGAGTGTGAACATAGTAAAATAAGGAAGAAATCTTCAGTGCCATTACTGCTGCTTCTGGACGCATCAGCCAGATCAGTCTCTCTGCAGGCAAAGTGAAGGGATCAGGGGATTAAAGGAACTTGCATTTTAGGAGGCCTGTGTTGTGTCTGGGTACAGAGACTTTAGAGATCAGAGACACTGCCCAACTAAACTAGAGGTTATTCTGCTCTATATCCTTGTACGGAAAAGAAGCCACATCTGTACTGGCTATGTGTGAAAAACAGAGGAAGAAACTATTTTGCAGCGATAGTGCAGGGGAAGGCAGCTGGGTGAGCCAATTCTGGAAAACCGAAGTTTGACCTGAATACAGGCTTGGGAAACACCCTACATAACCTAGACTGTGCTTAACTGACCAGTGGAAAACCAAACATGGAGAGGGGGTTTCACAGGGGAATGCTGATGGTAGGAACTCAACCAGATCTCCTCCTCCTCCTCCAATCTGACTGCTTGCAGGACTGACTGGGAGAGAACAGGAAAGGGCATGGGAGGGAGAGGTTGAGATTGGAGACCAAACCTGAGATCCGGAAATGTAGGGTTTGTGGGTAACAGATTGGACTAAGAATTGGCTCCTCCATGTACAAATGGAATCCAGGGAAGACTGGCATGGACCAGCAATTGCTTGGACCTGGAGCTGTATTAATTTTAAATCTCAAGACCAATTGGCATTCAGAGGAGAAACAGGAGCCTACCTAAGACTCCAGAACTTGTCTCATTTCTAGCATTTTTGAAGCCAGTTTTCATATATCAGTTTTTTGAAGAGTAGGATGTTTGATTAATATATTTCAGTTTTGTTTTGTATTCTTTTTATTTATAATTTTAAAAATTATGCACACACACACACGTGTTTCTCTTGATTATCTTTCTCCCCTTTTCTCTCATGGCAAACCTCTATTGTTCTCACTTTCAGTCTTCCATTAGTTTTTTACTTCTCTCTTCTCTCCTCCTCCTTCAGAATCATCATATCCCTACATCAGTTCTGTTCTTTCCCTGTCCACCATCCAAAATTGTAAAACCTTTTGCAAACTTACTGTTTTTACTGTAGGCAATAACTGATCATACCATTTCTGTTTATTGTGAAAATGAACATTGTAGGTGTCATAGTAGGGACTATTTGGTTTAATGCTGTATATTGTTTGCATTGGTTGTGTTATTATTTGTCTCCCCTTAAAAGGCAGGTAGTGTGAACCATCAGGGACACTCTAAGTCCACATGGTAGAAACATCACTGCCTTAGATCTATACTGCTAGAATGATAGACATACAAACAACATGAAAAAGCAAGGGAACAAATGGCCCCAAACAAACCAGATATTTCAATAACAGAATCCATTGACACTTCAGTGGAAGAAATGTTCAAGAAAGAGTTTAAAATGTATAGTTAAACTGATCTTCAAGGCAAAGGAGTGAAATCAGAGAGAAAGTACAGGAAGTGAAGGACCACTTTGAAAAAGAGATTATAAAAGAAAAATCAAGCAGATATCCTCAAAATGAAGGAATCAATAAGCCAAATTAAAGATTCAATGGAAAGCACCACCAACTGATTAGACCAAAACTAGACAAAGACATACCAAGGAAAGAACACTTCAGATTAATATCTCTGATGAACATAGACACAAAAATTCTTAATAAAATGCTGGAACATCACATACAAAAACATATTGAAAACATAGTATGCCACAATCAAATGGGGTTCCTCCCAGAGATATAAGGTTGATTCAACATATGGAAATCAATAAATGTAATATATCACATCACTAGATTAAAGACAAGAATCACATGATTATCTCAATAGATGCAGAAAAAGCATTTGACAAAATGCAACATCCATTCCTGTTCAAAACACTAGAAAAACTATGGATAGCAAGAACATATCTTGACATTGTGAAAGCTATCTATGCTAAACCCAAGGCCAACATCATTTTCAATGGAGAAAAATTAAAAGCATTCACTCTAAAAACTGGAACAAGACAGGGATACCCTCTTTCACCACTTCTATTCAACATAGTCCTTGAAACTCTAGACAGAGCAATTAGACAAAGGAAATAAACTAAATGGCTACAAATAGAAAATGAAGAACTCAAACTATCCCTATTTGCTGATGACATAATTCTATATTTAGAAGATCCAAGAACTTTATAAAACCCACAAAGGAATTCAGCAAAGTAGCAGAATATAAAATTGACATCTATAAAACAATTGCAATCCTATATATTAATGATGAATCAACTGAAAGAGAAATTAGGAAATTTCCCATTCACAATAGTCTCAAATTTTGGGGGAATCAGTCTAATGAAAGACCTCTACAATGAAAACTGCAGAACACTAAGGAAAGAAATTGAAGACCTTAGAAGATGGAAAGGTCTCTCAGGTTCTTGGATAGACAGAATGAGTACTATCAAAAGTGCTATTCATATTTAATGCAATTCCTATTACAATTCCAATGATGTTCTTCATAGAAATAGAAAAAGCAGTCATGAAATTCATTTGGAAAAATAAGAGGTCCAAAATAGACAAAGCAATCCTCAGTGACAAAAGTGAAGTAGGAGGCATCACAAAACCAGACCTTAAATTTTACTACAGAGCTGTAGTAACAAAAGTGGTATAGTATTGGCACAAAACAGACAAGAAGACCAAGGGTACAGAATGGGAGACACAGAGACAAACCCACATAAATACAGTCATCTCATACTTGACAAAGCCACCCTAAACATACAATGGAGAAGAGACCGCCTCTTCAACAAATGGTGCTGGAGAAACTGGAAATCCAGATGCAGCAAAGTGAAATTAGACCCCTGTCTTTTACCCTGCACAAAACGCAACTCAAAGAGAATGAAGGACCGAGGCATTAGATCAGAAATACCACACCTACTAGAAGAAGAAGTAGGCCCAACTCTCCATCATGCTGGCTGAGGAACTGAAATCCTCAACACGACTCCCAGAGTGAAAGAAGTAACATGAAGAACCAAAATGGTGGGCATCAAACTCGAAAGCTTCTAAACAGCAATGGAAACAATCAAGAATGTGAAAAAAGAGCCTACAGGATAGGAGAAAATATTTTTTCCGCTTGTACCTCAGATAGAATATTAATGTCCAATATATATAAAGAACTCAAAAACCTTAACACCAAAGAAACAAATAACCCAATAAATACATGAGCAAAGGAAGAGCCCAGACACTTTACAGAAGAAGAAATAAGATCAGTCAGCAAGTACATGAAAAAATGATCAACATCTTTAGCAATAAGAGAAATGTTAATTAAAACGACACTGAAACCTCATCTCACTCCCTTCAGAATTGCAGTCATCAAGAATTCAAATAACAATAAATGTTGGTGAAGACGTGGGCAAAAAGGTTCACTCATACATTGCTAGTGGGACTGCAGATTGGTGCAGCCACTCTGGAAAGCTGTATGGAGATTCCTCAGAAAACTTGGAATGGAGCCACCATTTGATCCAGTTATTCTACCCCTCAGCGTACAAGCAATGGAGATAAAATCAGCATACTATAGCGATGCAGCCACATCAATGTTTATAGCAGCTCCATTCACAATAGCTAGATTGTGGAACCAATCTAGGAACAGATTAATGTGGTATATATACACAATAGAATATTAGTCATAAAGAAGAAAAAAATTATGGCATTTGCTGGTAAATGGATGGAACTGGAGACTATTATGCTAAGTGAAATAAGCCAATTCCAAAAACCCAAAGGCCAAATATTCTCTCTCATATTCAGATTGTAACATACAATAAGGAGGGCAGGGAGGGAAGAATAGAAGTCATTGGATTAGACAAAGGAGCATGAATGGAAGTGAGTGTTTTGGGAATAGGGAAGTGTTTTGGGAACAGTGTTTTGGGAATAAGATAACAGAATGAATCGGGGTTAACTTTCCTAGGTACATATATGAATATACAACCAGTGAAACTCCACAGTATGTACAAATACGAGAATGGGATGTTGTACTCAACTTGTATATAATATGTTAAAATACATTCTGTTGTCATGTATACATAACTGAAAAAAGCAAATAAAAATAAATAAATAAATAAAATATGAGTTGGAGTGGGATGTATTTCAGTTTGGATTCAATGACTCCCTGTCTCCTGGAGAGAAGTTACCTGGGTTCACTCCTGGATCAATCCCCAGCATCATAAATAAATAACTAAGTATATAATACTTGCTAGGCTGGATTTTAGGTCACTTCTCTAGAGCTTTCCTAACATGTGGGAGGGCCTGATTCCATCTCCAGCTCTCCAAGCAAACAAACAAACACAACAAACCCATTTCTGTGCTTTCCTCACACACCAGAGCAACTGAGGTAAGCGGGGAGAATGAACCCCCTCCCCACCAGCAGTTTGTGGGTCTCACAAACAGGGAGAGACCGAATAACAGACCAAACAGTACTGTAAGGTTATTAATTAATCAACTCATTTTTTATTGCTGGGGAATGAAGATTTTCTTTGTATCAGTTACAAAAATGGAGAAAATGACTCCACAGTGCTAGCGGTCATGGATGGCATCATGACTAGAAGGGAGGTGGGGGGCTTCTGGAGTTTGTTCATGTTCTCTTTCTTAGACTGGAAGCTGATAAAAGAGATGTGTGCATTTTATGAAAAATGATTGAAGTGTGTTCAAATGATTTGTTCACTTTGTGTGTGTATTCATATGTAGCTAAAAATTATTATATTTAATACTGTAAAATACATAAAATTATAAATAGCATATAAAACATAAACATAAAATATTATAAAATACTTAAACATATACTATATATAAAAATGAGATTAAGTTTTCCTTTAACAAATAAAATTTGTTCATCTATGGCCATGCAATTTGTTCATTCTTGTGTAGTTGAATAAAATTTGCATTCCCTGAAGACATGATTATTATTAATAAGAGGTCTGAAAAAGATCAGAGATAGGGATGTGGAAAACCTGTGGCCAACAGCACACCAGACCACGGTGGCTACTAGGGCTGTGAAAGCTTGTTCCCTCCTCACACCATGTCTGTGGAGGGCTCCAGGGAAGGTTTGTCATAGAAAGGAGCTAGAGGTGACTCAAAGGAGAAATGGGGGGCCTATTCAAATGAACCACGGTGATGCCTGTGACTCACAGAAATGGTGTTCAAGGAAAGCTGTCAAAGCTCCAAGGCCCCTGGAAACCAGGAGTGTGTCAGTCAGCCTTCACTTACTGTGACAAATTTCCTCAGATCATCAACTTCCAAAGAGAGAAAGTTTATTTGGGTTCAGTTTTCACTGGTTTCAGTCCATGGTCAGTTGCCCAAAGGCTCTGGGGCCTGTGGCCAGGAAGGCATCATGGTGGGGAACAGGAGAAGAGGCAAAGTAATTTCCCTCATGGCCAGGAACCAATGTGAGGAAGGCAAGGGGCTGGTCCCAGTATCCCCTCCAAGTGCAGGTTCCAATGAAAGAATGAACTCCCACCAGGCCCCATCTTGGTTTCCACTCCTCCCTAGTGTGCCAATGCTGGGACTAAGCCTCTGGCACATGGGCATTTGGGAACAAACTGTAGCTGGGAGCTTGGGCTGGGGGAGGGAGGACACTGTCTACGTGTTGCTTGTGGTTGGGAAGTTCCTAAAATGAGTATGTTCATCAAAACCCACGGAACTCTACACCAAAAACAGTAAATGTCACCTGATGCAAATTATACCTAAGACAAGGAAAGGGGGACTGGGGTTGTGACCTAGTGGTAGAGAGCGCTTGCCTAGCAAGTGTGAGGCACTGGGTTGCTTCCTCAGCACTGCATAAAAAAATAAATAGAATAAAAGTACTGTGTCCATCTGTAGCTAAAACTAGTTTTTAAAATACAAACAAACAAGGAAAGCCAGTACAGGGATCCTCTCCTGCAGCCTACCTGCAGAGGAGGCTGAGGTGGGAGCATTATTGAGCACATTAATTCAAGACCAACTTGGACAGAACGGTGACATCCTGTATCAAAAAAGGTTTTTAGGGTTTGCTCGTGGCACATGCCTGTAATTCCAGCACTTCTGGAGGCCTAGGCAGGAGGATAGCAGATTTAATTCCAGCCTCAGCAACTTGGTGATGCTGGAGGCAACCTAGTGAGAACCTGGGTCAGAGTAAAAAATTTAAAAAGGGCAATGTGTCTTCTGTAGCCTGCACAGCTGATTTCATCAAATCAGCTCACTTAAAAAAAACGTCAAAAGAAATATGAAGAAATAAAGACAAAAGACACAAAAGTGAACCAACAGTGGGGTCCGGTGAGTGATCCAAGCTTTGAGGGAGACTGGATCTAACAAGGAATGAGGCACATGAATTTGTTATATAGGTATGAGTTTGAAGGGTTTCAGTGTGGAAAACTTCTTGAGGTAAACAGGATGAAGTTAAGTAGGCAACTTGGTGGGGGCTTAGTAGGTTATACTCACCTCTTCTACCTCCAGGCAGCTGGGATTTGAAATCGAGACTTTGGACTGGTGAATTCCGAGGCCAGCAGGAACCCTCCCTGTCAACAGGAGTCACTTTGCTAACGGGCATTCCCCTGGCTCTCTCCCCGTACAGGGATCCCAGACGCAGGTGACACTGTGCAGGGGTGACATAGGTCAAAGCAATGATTTATGTATCGCTCATGACAGCGAGGCCTGCCGCTCACTAGTTGGTACCACAGGGTTCAATCCCTAGTTCCCAAAACAAAAATAGGCAAACAGAAAACCAGACAAAAATAAGAAAAGCAAAATGTGACAGACTGACATAAACAAAAAGTGGAGGTTGATGAAAGTAAAAGCTATGAATATAAAAATATAAAGAGAATACACCAACCTTTGTTGAGACTTAACACACGTTTTGCCAAATTGCGTGGACTGACCTTCAACTCTCCATCCTCCTTCTTCACCTTCCCAGTAGCTGGGATTAGTTAGCACCACCTCACCCAACCAGGGATCTTTTTTGAAGATAAAAAACCCACCCACCCCTTTTCCACCAGCTGGAGGAGCCAAATGGGCACTACCACTTCCCAGGCTGCCAAGGCCAGGTCAAGAGTGAGAGCAGAGGGATTTCTGAGGAGACTGCAAGGAGCCTGAAGTGGTAGTGACCTCTCCACGATGGGCTGGGGTGATGCTGTCCCTCCATCACCCGCACCTTCCCCAAGCAAGACAGGCTTGGATGAAAAGACCTTGCAAGTGGAATCTCAGGACCCGGGTGCATCCCTAAGCTCATGTTTCCAATTTATGAAGCCACAGGTGTGGCGGCCTGGACACTTCTTGACTCTTGTTACCTACTTGAGGCAGCCCCTCTGTTCCTCTAGAGGCTGAGGAGACAGAGCAAGAGCTTCCTGAGACTTCAGGATTTCCCCCCTAACTGGCGCTGCAGCGGGGTCATGGGACTAGGAAACAGAGAAAGAACAGTAGGATGTCCAGGGTGGAGGAGGTTGGAGTGGGCAGCCGTGAATACTTCATAGGTGGCTGCAATGACTGTTCTGAAGACAGGTGGAGGAAAAGGAGCTCCGAGACTGCACCTGGGAAGAGGAGGGGTCTGAGTCTCATTGTGAAACTGTCCCTGGTGCTGACACCAGCACCAGGCAGTGGATCCAGTGCTGCCCAGACACCTGCTCCTCCACCCTGCTCTGTCTGGAGGTTAATAGAGTCCTGTGAGGTCTAGCGCTGCACTGGGTGCAGGTGGTGAGTGGCCTCAGGGGGAAGGAACAGGAAGACAGGGCAGTGATAATGATGAGGTAATGTCGCCCTCCATCCCCTGCCCTCTCCCAGATCATGCAGAGCCTTGGATGAACAAGAGCTTGCAATTGGAATCCCAGAACCTGGACCTGTCCCCCATCCTGTTTTGTGTCTCAGTCTGCTGGGATGAAAGTGAGGACACAAGGGTCACTCTTGACTTGTCTGTCCCCTTTGGCCTTTCTCACCTTTCTGCCACTCTTAAAGACCCTAGCTCTCCCTTCTTTCTTCTATACTCCCTATCCTCCCTCTCTTCCCACTCCTTTCTTGCTTTACTTCTTTCTCTCCTAGACAGAGTCCCCAACCCGACCTACAGAGGGCCACTCATCCTCTCTGACCCTTCCCCGCCACACTCTGTCCAGTCCTTGGCCTTCTGTGTAGCTCTGCGTTCCCAAGATCGTTCCCCCGACAGGATCTATCCCTGTCTACTCAATATCTTTTCCGTGACAAGATGCACCCCATTCTAGGGTGGATATGCCCAAGATTTCCAGTGCAGGAAGCGGTAGGGTGGAGTTGGAGGCTCTGGGTCACACCCAGTCTTTTCTCCCATTCCCATCCCAGAGACCTAGACAGACACTGGGATGCTTTTACAAAGATTTATTATCTTATAGTGGGCTGGTGCAGAAGTGCCGGGGTGGCAGAGTGGGGAGCAAGTGGCATTTTGGGATAGGCCCTGGTGGGCCTGTTCAGCTGCAGGGCATGGCTTCTGCTGTTGACTCCTGCACTGTGTGAAGGTGTGGCGGTAGGCAGGTCACTCATGCACTTACCTGCAGGAAGGACCAAAAGAACACATGCGCCCTGGGGGTTTGCACCACTCCATGACCTCATCATTTTTGTTATCCCTGGGGACCTGCCAAACTGCCCACACTAAATGCACACCTTCTTTGTGGCACAGGCTAAGCTCATCACATCAAGCTCCGCTCCACCAAGCTCCAGAACCAACTGGCAGGGCAAAGTCAAAGTTTTCAAAGCAGGGCAGCATCTTGACAAACACACCAAGTCACCCACCAGATCATGGCAACAAATGTTGGAACACATATTATGCCCCATGTTCTCTGGCCCCAGGGGATGCACTGAGAGGATAAACACAGGTAAGCAGTAGGTAGTGGGGAAAGTAATTCTTCCACAAGGTCAGCTGGATACAAGGTACACATACCTGTATTCAGGGCTCAGGAGCACCAGTGACACCCATAGGGCTGCAGAACCATGCACTAAGGGATCAGGACAGCAGTCAAAGGTCAGGTGCAGAATTAACCAAGTCATGGTGGTTTTCATGGGATTGATGACCAGCTCTGAGTAACTGCCCTGAGCATCTTCACCTTTAAAAGTGGGATGAGGTTCCCTGGGGTAGGACAGGTATAGAGACCTTCCTCTTCAAATCTGGGGCCATCTCTAGGGATCACTCGCTATCTCTGCCCACTCCATACCTAAACCAGAGCTTCCCCCTGCCCCATTACTTCAGCATGGTCCCT
>JAJEJO010042282.1:0-20861 GCA_020662805.1 Glaucomys volans | reverse complement strand
TAGTCTTAACTTCCACTGAGGCTGTCTTTGCAGAGCCAATTTAGGTCACTACTTCCATTTGGGATACAGAAGCACTTGGCTTTATAGCTCTTCGAAGCTCCAAGTCACCCAGACTCAGTCCACTTAGATCACAGGTAGCCAGCCGAGGTGCATACTTGGTTAAACCACATTCCCTTCCCTCTCAGCCTGCAGATGGGCCAATTGGGCCAGGTCTAACCTGAGTTCATCTCTCTTTCTCTCTTTCTTTTTTTTTTTTTTTTCCTTAGGAATTTGCTGAAAGCTGCAAAAAGTAGTAATACTCACCAGTTCTCAAATTCTTCTAGAGTTACAAGCCCAGAGAGTAAGTAGTCTTCCTGCCAAAGTATCAGTGGACGGTTTCACTAAACCCTTTGCCAGAGCATAACAAGGGTCACCAACATTCCAGTCTGCAATATCTGTGTCTGCTCCACCTGACTATGAGGCCCGCGCCACGTGGGTGAGGATCTTTGACAGTCTCCCTACTTCTACTGGTCCCTCAGTATCCATGGAAAATTGACTCCAGGATCCCCCTGGATATTAAAATCTGAGGATGCTCACGTCCCTGATGTAAAATGGCATAGCATTCGCATGTCAATGACACACATCCTCCCACGTACTTTAAACCCTCTCCAGATTACTCCTAATACCTAATACAATGCAAATGCTATGTAAACACATGGTATACCATATTGTTTAGGGAATGAGGATGAAAAGAAAAAAAAAGTCCATACATGTTCAGTACAGATGCCATTTTTTTCTTTGAATATTTTCAATTCACATTAGGTGAAGCCAGGGATGGAGACCCAGTGGATATGGAAGGCTGACTGTATTCTAAATGGGCTATGAAAAGATTGAGGCAGCTGTAACTGGGAGACCAAACACAACCATGTGGCCCAGATGGAGGTTTATGCCTCTGTCATGAGAGAGCCTGAGTTGGTATGATGATCCTGACAAGACAGGTCCTCAGGGCTCTGGGATTCTTTTGACTTGAGCCTCCACCATCCCAGGTTATTGTCCTCATCCACTTGGCCCAACGTGGTTCACCCCAAGTTCTCGTCCCAGTGAACAGGAAGAGGAGCCAGCAGGGAAGTGTACAATCTAGAAGTTGTTCACCTCTGCAGTGGGGAATGTGTCCTCCCCCATTCCTCCACTGACACTTGATAGCTTGTGTGATCTGTTAAGAGGTGGGGCCTCTCCGAGGTGAATAAGACACCAGGGAAGAGTCTTCAGGACCGGGTGCTGTGGTTTGGATATGGGTTTGTCCTCCGAAGGTTCTGTGCTCCACCCTCGTGAATGGAATAGTGCTGGTCTCACAGAGTGGGTTGGATCTGGTGAGAGTGGCTTAGTTCCTCTGAGAGTGGGTTGTTTCAAAGATTGAGCTTGCCCCTTTCCCTCTCTCTTCCATTGCACTGCTACCACGTGATTTTGTCCACCATGAGGTCCTCACCAGAGCAGAGAAGATACCAGCATTATGCTTTTGAACTTCCATAACTGTGAGCTAAATAAGTCTTTTTCTTTATAAAATATTCAGCATTGGGTATTTTGTAATAGCATCCCCAAATGGGCTAAGACAAAGGGATTATTAACATCATAACCTAGTCTCTTTTATTTTTCCCCCTTCTGTCCTTTGAAGACATGGCAAGAAGCCTTCATTTTTTTTTTTTTCAGGCAACAGAAATTTATTTCTTACAAATCTAGAGGCTAGAAAGTCTAAGATCAAGACTTTTGCAGCTCGAGGGTCTGGCAAGGGCCCTCTTCTTGGTTTGCAGATGGCAGTCATCTCATTGCATCCTCATATGGTTGAGAGAGATCGATCATCTCTCTCATGAAGAAGGTTCCATTTTAAAAGCAGAGAGCAGCCCCTACCAGACACCGAACCAGTTGGCACCCTGATCTCATACCTCCTAAGCTGCAGAATTTGTGAGCAAAAAAAAATCCTGTTGTTTATAAATTACCCAGTCTTGGGAATTTTGTTACAGCAGCCCAAACAGATGGAGACAGCCTCCCTTTGACTTAAACTTGGTCCTATGACTCAACCTAGTTGCAAAGGAGGCTGTGAAAGTCAGTCTTTATTTTAGCCACCGTGTGCCTGGTTAAAAACCTGGGGTTTCTATTACAACGAGGAAAGTAGGGAGAAAGGGTTGCAGGAGGTAATCCGTCGTCCCTATCATGGTCTGTCTTCCCTCAAAAGAACTCTTTGGGGGACAAGGACAGCATCATACCTTTATATAGTCCATAGGTCCAGCCAGTGCCCAGCGGGGTGGGCAACTAATGTTTTCAACTTCCAATTCCCAAACCCTAACCAAGTGCATCAGAGGGGCCATTCATAGTTGGACTTATGTGTGAAAGGCACCTTCTTCTCTGAGGCTTAGGTGTCTCCAGCCTTCGAGTCTCCATGTTCTCTAGTTGTGTGGAATCACCTTCCATGCCTCATATTTGGGAGGGTTTCTGAGGTGGACGTGTTGGTCCTCCTGACTCTGTGGCTTTCCGAGGTCTCTGCTCCTTGGGGCCCCCAGCCCTGTGCCTGCCAGTCTGTCTCTAAGCTGATGCCAGTCTCCTGTTTTGTCTCCCAATGAACCAGGCACCCAAGGCCCTTTCCTGTGGCAGATGTTGAATCCAGCTCAGGAGTAATGCAGGGAAAATGAATGACTTCAAATTCAAGGGCACAGTACTTCCTCAGAAGGCGCTGGTCCTTGCTCTGTTGGTGCCTGCTCTGCCTCACACCCGTTCTTTAGGCTGCTCTCCCCTCTTGCTGAATCTCTCTATTCCCATCCAATCCTGGGACCCTTGGCCACTTACCTTGAGTTGTCCTCACAGCATCAAAATTCCCTTTGCCTTTGTGTGCAGAGGAGATCAGCTCTTGCTTCATCCCCACCTTTCCCACCTTGTGGGCAGGGGCACCAGGGGCCCTCAGTTTCCTAAACCCTAACAACTCATCACTATGGTTCCCTAAGAAAAGGGCCAGTCAACCCCAGAGAAGAACTGTGCTCTGTACATGGGAAGAGGAGGCTACAGTCTGTTTGAGTTGTATTCACTTTACTTTGTCCCCTCTCTAAGTTCAAAATTTCATTCCATCCTCGAAATCACCCCAAAGGAGAGGTGAGGCCCCCAAGGCCCAGAGGTGTTAAGGCCACACAGCAGGCAAAAGGCAGGACTGGGCCACATGTTGGGCTCTAAGGTCCTTGACTTTGAAAGAAGAAATACACATCACTTAGATCCATCTCTGTGTTCTGTGTGACCTCTTGTTTCTTCCCCTTACTTAACCAGGCAGCCCATGGCCACCATATGCAGGGCACACCAGCCCTGACAGACCATGTCCAGGGCAAATTTTGTTCCAGAGATGCTCTTTAAACATGCCCCTGTGGATCCAGCCTTTGATACCCGAAGGTCCTCTCTGCCCCATCCCCCACCCCTCCACCCCCATTTGGCTGGGCCAAATCAGTTCCCATTAGGGAGAGGAGGAGAGGGAGAGGCTGGGCCCAAGGACTAGAGCTGAATAGCTGCTTTCTTCTCACAGGCTCCCAAGTGGTCACTGATTAACCCTTCAGACCAGATAACCCACTCCCTCCATGGGAAGAAAAAAGTTTTGCTCCTGGTTCACAAAGCATCAATATTTACTCCTCACACATAAAACTAAAGGGAAAGGGAAGTTGGTGGGGCAGGCCTACCTGAGACACATTTACACCCAGAGGCCAGCCCACTGGGTCTCCATGGCGGGGACCAGGCTTCAGTATCTGAAGAAGCTGGATTCCCACCCCACCTCCACCTCCAAGGCCTTCCCCGAGCCCCAGGCCGGCTCAACAGGATTCTGCCCTGTTGCACGGGGGCCTTTCCTCTCTGCACACCCTCCACCCCAATCCCAGCAGGCAACAGAGTTTTATAGCTCCCGGGTCTGGGCTCAGACCTTGGCTCTGTCCTAACTCTAGGACTTGGACAAGGGATGACTCGTGCCTCAGTTTCCTCGTGTGCAAAGTACCATCTTCATAATGCCCGGCTCACAGGTCATTTGGAATGACTGAAGGCGACCCCTTAGGTTGGGAGCTGTGCTCCTGTGAATGGTATCGCTCTCCCTTCTCTTGAGATGCCCATCATTCTATGGTCTTCTCCTGGCTCCTGGCTGAGCTTCTCTGATGTGACCTGGGGGCCAACATTGCTCACCCAGGGTAGGCCTGGGGGTCTCATCCCTCTTCCCTCTGGCCCAGAATGCATTAAGACCCCAAACTCCCACTCAGCCCTTGTTTTCCACCAGAGGGCCCGAGGAGGGCCTGTGACTGGTGCTGCTCGGTGGGGCCACCAGGCTCAGAGCGCAGCTGCACTGCCAGGGATCCTCTTGCCTTCCTATCGGGGTCTGCACTCTTGTTTCCCATCTCCTTCCTCTTTAGGGAACAGGTGCTTCCCCGGTCCCTCCTGTCTTTCTGGAGGGCCAGTGTGAGTATACATGCCACCAGACATTTTCAGTCACTCTGGGCTGAGCACTTTCTATAACTCATTAACACCAGGTTTGAGGAGAGCCAGGGAGGCATTGGAGCCTCCTTCAGCCTCACCTGGGGCTAGCACCTTCTTTTCCCCTGGACCTGTCCTCCTCCCCTGCCCCAGTCAAGTCCCACCTGATGTTGCAGGAGGCCAAGGCTCCAGCCCCAGGTGCTCCCCATCAGATGGCCACAGGGGCTCTGTCCCTGAGAACCTGGTCAATGATTAACACTGAGCAAACCCAGGCCAGGCCTCCCAGCAGGGTCAGGACCAGACAAAAGCCCTCCTGCCTAGCTGAGCTGCCATGTTGGTGGGGGTTACTGACGGCTCAGTCAACTTAGGGTGACAAACACCCCCATCTCCAGCAGGGATCTGGAATGGCAACTACCCAGCAAGGAACTGGGTGGAAGTGGGCCCTGGAGGAGGAGGATGAAGGGGTGGGGTTTGGTCACTGGACTGGTTTTAAGCCACAGCTTCATGTTTGTATGCACACCTAGGATGGAGGCTGTGGGATAAGGGTCTGTAGAGGGGCTTCCTAAGTCAGGTGCTTTTACAGCCATCTGCCACAGGGGCTAGGAGGGTGGATGCCTGCCTATGAGAGTAGTCCTCAGCCTCCTTCTTTCCTGCTGACTCTTTATGCCTTCCTTTCAAAATCTGTTGTCTTCTCTGTGCCAGACCTTAGTGTCCCCCTCCCTCTTCCCCTCCCCCAACCATCCCCTACTTCCTGCTGCCTTTGCTAACAGTATTCCCACAATCCTCTGCATCTTCATCTCCTTCCCCTTCTAAGAAGTCCCCCTCAGTCCCTCCTGATCCCATCTACCCCCTACGCTGATGCCCTCTGATGCCTCTGACCTCACTGTGCCTTTGCCCTGTCTCAGCTGCATGGGGGCTCCCTGTGGCTGGAGCACCTGCACCCCACTCCCTACTCCACCCCACCACATGCACAGTGAGGTTTATCAGTAATGTCACCCTCAACCACAAATCAGGCAAGAGTTTATTTTCCCACAGAACAGCAACTCAGAAGGCTTCCACATCAGTCAGAAAATTCCAGATTCACAGGAGAGTTCCTGAAGTCACCCTTGCCCTCTCAGGCGTCCCTCCCACTGGCTGGCTAAGATGTTGAAGAACTCTATCCCATCTTCCTTTTCCTGGCTCAGCCCCACCAGTCTCCCAGGTTTTGAAACAGAACAAGGACATTCTGGCTGTCCACCAGAACCAGAGTCATGCTGTCCACGCAGCCTCCGGGCCCTTCATCTCTGTGCAGCCCAATGCTCACAGCCAGGGGCCACAGGCACCCTTTCCCCCACAGTGGCAGGGCAGCTGCCCATGCCAGGCTACCCTTGCTGGATGTTCTTGTCCTCCCCCCTCACACTTGCTCATCTTGTCCCCACGGCACCATCCCACCTGTCCCTGCCCAGGTGTGCTTGTTTGCAACAAGAGTTCATGTTTGACACGGACTCCCCACCTCCCACACTACACTGGCCACCTCTGAGTTCAAGTTGAACCAGCGCTTGGCAGAGAGGGCATCCCATCATTAGATGAAGGGTGACAAGAGACTTTTTATTTAAGCTGAAACAGAACCAGAGCGCAGGGACCTGCAACAGCCTCCTCCCTGCAAGCCAAGGTGAGGAAGTGAGTGGCAGCTCAGGGCTGGGGCCATCTGAGCTGGGCCAGCGGGGGCAGATGCCTCTGTGCTGCCACATGGCCCTTCCTTAAAATATTCTACCCCTTTGGCTCCTGAGTGTTCTCATTCTTATCAAACCAGTGACACCAGTGTAGAGTCTGAAGCCTGTGGCCACTCTCCTTGAGGAATCCGGGATGGGGGAGGGCAGGTTGGACCGGAGCCCAGCCAGATCCTGGCTCTGCATTCCTCCCCTGCAGGCCCCCGAGTCCCTAAGACTCCACCCTGGAGACTGTGGACTCTTGGAGCTTTCCCTAAATGGTGACCCTGCTGCCCTTACCTTCTCCTTCCAAGGGTCTTCTGCTCTGGTCATCCTCCACTTTCACCTCCCACTGCCCACCTTACAGCCCAGCCTCCATGGGGTACACTACCTAGCCCGGTTCTGCCTAGAGAGTGGGTGGAATCAGAGCAAGAAAGGAGGAAATGGGGAGGGAAGGGAGGCTGGAGGGCTGGATGGTTCAGTGAGACTCCTCTGGGTTCCTTGGATTTTCCTCCTGGACTAGAGATCAGGCATGTGCATCAGGAGGTTCTCACTATGTCAAGAGTTGCCATTTACATCATCCTTCATCAGCTGAGCCCCCGCTGCCATTGTCGAACATCCCAGGCCAGGATTCTGAAAATCCCTCTCCCAGCAAGGGTCCTTGGCCACCTACTAAGGGCACAACACAGGGATAAGCATTTGGGAACCAGGGGCTGCTCAAAGGACATCCCAGGGACTCCACACACTCCCTGGACTGGACCTGGAGTCAGTTCTCTTTACCACTGATGCTGCCGGCAGGTGAACCAGCTCACTAGACCCGCTCCCTGGACTCCAGCTGAGAGCAGGACTGGAGGGGTGAACAGCAAGCGGGTGGGGACCCAGGGGAGAGGCGAGAAGAGCTGGTGGTGAGGCAGGAGTGAGTACAGCAGGTGGGCCAGAGGCGAGGGCCAGTGGACAGGGCCCAGCAGGGAGGCTGGGGTCTTCTCTTCCACACCCAGGGAGTTTCCTGGCCAGACTGACTCAGGCCCCTAAATCCAATCCCAGCAGGATGGCGCCACCTGCTGTGGGGAGGGAGAAACACTGCCTTCTCCTTGCTGGAATGGAGATTTGGGGTGAGAGTAACTCCCACCACAGGGACCACAGCTGTTTGGGGTTACAGGACATGATTTCAGGGCGGGTCAGCCTGCCTCAGCCCTGCTGCCCCTCAGATAGCCAGTGTTGGATAGCCAGGCTCCTTCCGCCTCGCCTTCCAGGGCCCACACTTAGGCCACCTGAGGGGATCTGGAACCCTGTACAGGCCTCTCTTCCGTGACTGGATCCGACCTTGCTCTCTGCCCCCAGCCCAGTGCCTTCTCCTTGAGCTGACCTGTGTCCAGAGCCTCCTGCATGGACTCCCACCTACTGGTTCTGCCCTGGGCTGCCCGGCTCACAGGCCTCCAGGTGCTCCAGAGAAAGCCAAATTGGCACCAGATTGAGCAGCCACAGTGGAGCAGGGCAAAGGGGGACCTGGGAGCTTTTTCAAAGTAGAGGGGTGGGCAGTTTCAGACCTAAATTCATTGCATTTGTGTGAGATGAGCTGAAATGGGCTCAGCCTGTGTCCTGCTTGTCATGGGTCCCTGGAATGATGAAATTGTCATTCTCCCAGAGACCTCTTCCCCTTACTGTCCCTGCCTGCATGGCTACTACCTCTCTCTTCTCTGGTGCATAGCCCCGGCCTCTCCAGGCCTCTCCAGACCATCCTCCCTACTACCCCATGATCTCTCAAAGCTGATTCCTTCCACCTCACTTAAATTCCTGCCTAATCTCCCTGTTCTCTCCTGGAGGAAACCCAAACCACCCCACCCAGCCAGCCGGCAGAACTGCACCTCTCCTGGCCCTTCCACTTCATCTCTTAGCACTCTCCCAAGTGTGCCTGCCCAGTCATCCGCCACCAAGGTGCCAGAAAGCTCCATCCCTGACTTCACTTGCTTCTCCACCCTTCAACCTCCCCTGGGGACCCCCACCACCCACTCCCACCAGGGTGTGCCCCATGCCTGTGAGCCCTACACATCTCTCCCTGTGCTTGGCACACTTCTCAGACGGCACCTCCACATGGGGTCCTCCCCTCTAAACTGTGAGCTCACTGAGGACAAGGATCTCACAGTGGTCCCAGCAATTGGCAGGTATGTAGGAATGAATGAATCTGTGGCCAGGGGTGACAGCCCAGATAAACGGCATGTTGAACAGAGGACGAAGAAGGCCCAGCCTGGATGTCGCCTCCCTCTCTGGGCTCTGTCCCTCGCTTCCTTGTGTCACTTCTAAGTCCCTCGGGAGCCCTGCTTGCTGCCCCCTCTGAGAATTCCCTAGCAGCCCCTCCATTCTCAGAGTGCCCCCCTCCCACTATGCACAGCCCTGATACCCAGATGCCAGAAACAAACTCCCAAAGCCTTCCCCATCTTATCAGTGGGTAGGTACCAGGCCTCCTCCTGCAGGGAAGGGCCTCTCAGAGCAAGATAAGGGGGCAGGGGCTCTGTCACCCATTCTCAGAAAGCCCCCTGATTGGGCGGCTCTCTCAGAGAGTCCCTATCACTCTGCTTGGACCTCAGATGGCTCGCTGGTTTTGTGGTAGGGACCTACCCTACAATACCATAACCTCTTTGAAGACACAGACCGCATGAGGACATGTGGCCGCCAGGGTTAGGTTGTCATGAAAGACACCTCGGCTTCTGCCTTGGCCTTCCAGATGCTTATTCTGGAGGAAGCCACCCACCAGGCCCTGATGCAAACAGGCAGCCCTATGGAGGGCTCTGCATGCTGAGGAAAATACCTCCTGCCATAGCCAGCACCAACGTGGCAGGGCGTGTTGGAAGCTGAGTCCCAGCCCAGTCGAACCTTCAGATGCTTGCAGCCCCCACCCCCCCTGACACAGCCCCATGAGGGATCCTAGCAGAACCTCCCTGCTAAGCTGTTTGCAAAATTCTGACTCACAGGAGGGATGTGAGGTCATGTGTCTGTTGTTTTCAGTTGTTGAGGTTTAGAGTAATTTATTATGCTACAATAGATAATTAATGCAGAATTTGGTGATTTTACTATTGTCGACTGCTGACCATAAAGCAAGGCCCACAGAGGCTCTCAAAGAAATGTCTGATGCCTGGGATCCAAAATACGAAGCTTCCCAGATGAAGTTACACGGACACGTATGTGGCGGGGTTGAAAATCACACACAACTCAGACGGTTAAAACCAGCAACTTTAAAAAATGCTGTGTGGGACTCATCTTGATCTGATGACATCATTCCTGTTCACAGGCAACAAACAACTGAATGAATGAATGAATGAATGAATGAATGAATGAATGAATCAATGAATCAATGAATGGGCAACAAACAAATTTTTAATTTGCCCATTCTGGGTAACTATTTTTGCATGTTTAACTCGGTCATCTTTGAGTGAAATGCTCCTTTTCCCTGAGTTTTCTCACAATTCCCAGTTCTCTTAGTCTGGTGCAAGGAAACACAAACCAGGTGGGAAGAGGGATCCACAGTCAGCATGGAGTCTTCTTTGTTCTTCCACACACAGGACAGGACAGGGCTGCTCCAGCCCAGTCCCTGAGGCTCTCTGTGGTGCTGGTGGTAGTGGTGCTGGTGGTGATGAGGTACTGCTAAAGTTTGTGGTCCCCATACCTGACTGGGGTACAGATCCTGCCTCTGTGGCCTCGATGCCCACCTGCCCCCTGGGACTTAGGACTACCTGGTCAGGTCCTCCCCACTACAAACAGAAGAGGCACGATCTCTGAAGTCACTTCCTAGACCCCAGCCTCCACCATGTCTAAGCCACCGCCTGCGAGGCCCCACACTGCCAGGCACTGTCCTGAACCACTGCTTTCCTGAGGGGGTCCCCTAGATGTTCTCACAGCTACAATCTGAGAGTCCAGCCCCATCTCCACCTGGCAGTGAGATTTTGCTCACAGACCCCACAACTCCAAGGCTCCTGGTAGGTGAGGGATGGAGCTGTCCTAACCACTCTCACGTGGTGTCCCTGCTGGATGTCTGGCTTGGAGTCCCTCCTCCACTTACTTTGCTGGGCAGGAAGCCTCACCTTCTGGGGAAGTGAAGACACCACCTCCCTCTTTCCTAAATCGTTCCCACATTGCATTCCAAGGCAGCTCACATTTGTGTGCAGAAACCAAGACCCCCGGGGGGGACAAGGCCACTCCACAATCTGCTAGGCCTGAAGCAGGCCTCAGGGCCCCATCTATGCAGCACTGTGATTTCTTAGCATTACCCCAGAAGATCCCCTCCTGGCCCTTCTTGTTCTCTCTCCAGATAATTTTTCTGACTCTATTTCTCCACGCCCTTGGAAGTGAGGTAGAGGAGGGAGCTCCATCTCTGACCAGACCTTGCTGTAGACACAAACCTGGGGATGACCCTGGCTGGCAGACTTCCAAGGCTGGAACGGCTCTGTCCCTGAGGGCTCTCAGGCATATCCAGCCAGCCCCCTCTGCTGGATTGGGACAGCTTCTCCTGGCCTTCTCTATCTTGTTTCCCAAAGTCACCTCCATTTCAGCTCATCCTTACGGGTTCGTCCTCTTCCTGGGCCTGTTGCTCTTCCTACCAATCCCATGATATTCCACCCAGGTATTACTCAGCCCTCCCTCTTCGACCACTACACTGGGCCAGGTTCTCACCTGCTCCTTCCTACCTGTTTCTTAGTCTTATGACCCTCCTGCTAACCCCTTCTTGGTGACCAGAGTCTGGTCTTGACAGTGGGCCTCATAGGTTGTAGCCCCCTTCACTAACTCATGGTGTTCACCAGATATCCTTTGGCAGAGAGGACAGCTCCTTTCTTCTCCAGACCAGCTGCCTCATGGCACAAGAAGGGTGCTCCAGCTCCAGCAGCAGTGAGCTTCTCCCTCAGGGCCTGGCTCCCTTTCACCAGGGCTGGCCAGCAGCACACATTGTTGGAGGTTCAACTTCTCTTCTTTCATGATCCTGCTTGAGTCAACCCCTCCCCCCCAGTTTTGGAAATATCCTGAGTCAGCATTAATCATCCCCTTCTCCCCATTACTGTGTTAGCATGCAGTCTCTTCTGAGTTCTTCCACCTGGCACCTTTCCCATCCTGCACTGTGATGCCTTGGCTGGCGGCAGGACCATGGCCTCTTGCTTGTACTGGCAGTTGTCCCCTGACTGCTCCTGCCCTTCCCCTCCCAGTCTATTGTAGACACAACAGCCCAAGTGGTCCCTCAAAAATGCCAATCAACACATATCTTTCTACTCAAAATTCTGGCTCACAAGCAGAGTGAAAGTCAAACCCCCAGCACCTCTGAGAACCTTCCTGACAGAGCCACACTCACTCCATCACTAGCTCCTCCCTTCCCCTCTCCAGCCCAGCAACACCAGCTTCCTCAAGGCATCCTAATACTGCGGCCCCTCCTGCCTCTGGGCCTTCACAGGCCCCCAGATTCCTATTCTCATCTCCCGCACCTATTTCAAGGCATGCTACTTAACTCTTTTTGCAGGGGGTGGATACTGGAGATCGAACCTAAAGGCTCGCTCCCACTGAGCAACAAAACTTTTTATTTTTTATTATGAGACAGAGTCTCGCTCAGTTGCCAAGGCTGGTCTGCAACTTACGACCCTCCTGCCTCAGCCTCCTGAATCACTGGGATGACATGGCACCCAGCTCTTTAACTCATGTTTTAATTTTAATTTTTTACAGTTCTGAGCATCCATCCCAGAGCTTCACACATGCTAAGCATGCACTCCACTGCTGAGCTATACCCAGGCCCTATTTTTATTTTTTATTTATTTTGGGTACCAGGGATTGAACCCAGGGGCACTCCACCACTGAGTCACATCCCCAGCCCTATTTAGTATTTTTTTAGAGGCCGGGTCTCAGTGAGTTGCTTAGTGCCTCGCTTTTGCTGAGGCTGACTTTGAACTTGAGATCCTCCTGCCTCAGCCTCCTGGGCCATTGGGATTACAGGTGTGCACCATCATGCCTGGCTGTTTTTATTTTTTATAGTCTGGTCTCCCTTGCAAACAATGCCAGCTTCACCAGACAGAGCCTTCTCCTGTTTGGTTCACCATGGGTCCCATAGCCTGGAACACGGCAGCACACGTACCCACGCAGTAGTGTATCAATCAGTTCATCTTTACTCGTTTTCATGCAGGCTCCCTCAGCAGGCAGCAGGGTCCTGGTGACTGAATTCATGCCTAGTCACCTCTGGATCCTAAGGGCTTAGTCCACTGTTCTGGCCACAGTGGGTGTGCAAGAACCAGCTGTTGAAGGGAGGGAGTGAGGAGGGAGGAGGGAAGGAAAGGAGCCTTGCTCTATTGGCTGAGAAAAAGACCCGGGGACCTGGGCAGATCAGATCACTCCCATGCTCCCCACTGCCTGTGCCGGGCCCTCACTTTCTCCAGAACCCTGTCCCCTCTTTGGTCCAGTCCCAACTGGATGCTGATTTGAAAGGAGTTGTATTAATTCCCACTCAGGTGAGGCCACCTAACTTACCCAAGGCAACGTTTTCCTGGAGAAGGCAAGACGCCTGTCCAGGCTACACACACACACACACACACACACACACACACACACACCAGAACTTTAAAGCAAACTGGGGATTCCTCAGATGCAGGAAGGGCTGCCAACGGTGTTGGAGGGCCTGGTGTAGACCCCAAGCCTGCCCTGGCTGGAGGCTGCTGGTGGCTCTGTAGGGGTGGCCTTGCCCTTCCTGGGTGTCCTACTCAGGACAGATATGGTGACAGGGGCCTGACTCAGAGCTGAGGAGCAGAAACTATTTCACTCTGAGCAGGGTGAGGCGCTGCGGCACTGGGGCCTTGCTGTCCCCGCACTTCCTGAGTCACTGGCTTCTTCCAGGCCCTGGGGGGGTGGGGGGCTACCAGGAAGTGAGGTTGTTGGCGGGGCTTGGCTTCCCAGGCCCAGGCTGGACCCTGATATGGGCTTTGGGGGTTTTAGGCCGTTTCTGTAACCACAGTCACATGTCCCTTCATGAAACCTGAGCCCCCCGATGCAGCATGAGTCTGCACCCCAGCTCCAGAGCTACATCTGTTTCTCATTTCCGCCCCAGGAAAACGGCCCAATTTCCATGAGCTGCTGGCCCAAGCCAAGCCTCAAGCCTCAAGCCTCTCTGGCCAGCTCCACCCAGCTGAGCTCCAGGACTGAGGTGGGGGGCTGAGAGCATTAGAGGCCATAGTGTGTGTAGCAGAGCTGGACTGGGGCCAGGAAGCCTGGGTTCTCTGTTAATTCCTTGCTGTGTGTACTTGGGGAAATTCGTTAACCTCTCTGAGCCTTAGCTTTCTCACCAGTGGAATGTGTTACTCTACAGACAGATTATTAGGGTTTGGGAACCAAGGGAGCTCCTTGGAAATCACAACAGAGTTTTCCCCAAAACAGGACCAACAAGGGTGTGGTGGATGGAGTGGCCTGTGTCAGGACATAGTGGGGGCCAGAGCCACCATCCCACCTGAGCAGTGGTTCAGGTCCCTCCCTTGGTGGTTTGGTAGAGTTTGGACGATCGGGGTCTATGCACCCTGTGGCACTACTCTGGAGTACTTTGGTTAAAATTCCAGCTCTGTCACTTACTAGAAATGCCACTTTGAGAAACTCTTCAAAATCTCTGTGCCCCAGTTTTTGAAATATGTTCCTTTGATAAGTCAACTTTATTGGGGGATGATTTGCATACCAATAAGCACACAGATTTTGGTAGTAGGGATTGAACTCAGGGATACTTAACCACAGAGCCACATCCCCAGCCCATTTTCATATTTTATTTAGAGACAGGGTCTCACTGAGTTGCTTAGGACTTCACTAAGTTGCTGAGGCTAGATTTGAACTCACTATCCTCCTGCCTCAGCCTCCTGAACCATTGAGATTACAGGCATGCGCCACAGCACCTAGCTAAGCACACAGATTTTAAATGCACAGTTTGATGGATTTTGACCGATATTTACCCTCAGAGAACCACCACACCATCAGGGCGTGGAGTGTTTCTCTCACTCCAGAAAGCCCCTCATCTGAGCTTGCTTTTCCCATCTGTAAAAGGGGCAAACAAGAATACCAACCTCAGTGTGATAGGAAGATGGAGTAGGATCTTCCAGGTCAGGTTGGCATGAAGACCTAACATAAGGTAAATTCTGGGTAAGCGCTCCTGCTGCCACTGTCTCCTGCTGCACCTTGTCCTGTTCCTCTTCTTGACTGGGATCAGCGCACATGCTGAAACCTCCCTGCTGCCCAACCTGCCCAGGAGAGGACACGGGAAAACATCCTGGAGAAAGTTCGGGATCATCTCTGCCACCCTTCTGCGGGGCTGGAGATGGAGGAGAGCCAGTTTTTGCCCTAAGCCTGGTCCAGATGATGGGTCCTCTGGTTTTTGTTTGTTTTTTGTTTTTTGTTTGAGGCCTTCAAAGATTGAAGATGTTTGGCCTATGGGTTGGTGGCCAGTGCAGTCACACAGTGACCCATGGTATGAAGGGTCCCACACTTGGATTAGTATTCTAATATCACTGTTTTGAAATCCTTAATAATTTTAAAATAAGAGACACTGCATTTTTATTGTGCACTAAGTCTCAGAAATTACATAACCAGCGGTGATGGTGGGGAGGGTAGATGAACTGGCTGGTCTCCTCCCTAGAAAGTTCATGTCTTCCCCCCGCAACACACACACCTCCATGGTCCACTTTCTAGCCCTGCCCACAGCAGAGCATTAGAAGACCTGGGTCACACAGGACCCTTAGCTTCCAGGAGGCACTAAATGAAGCTGGGTGCCTGCTTGGCCTGGAAACCCACTTGGGGATAGTTCCTGCTCACAGGGCCTGCTGGCCAGGATACCCAAATTCCCAACCTCTGACAGTCTTCTTCAGCCGCCTCCACCCAACTGCAGCTCAAGTGCAAAACCACATCTGGGTGCCAGCCAAGGGGGCTTGGGTTTCATCACATTCAACTTCCCACACTTCGGCCGGAGGCCAGGGTCCAATGGAGCTGCTGGCCAGAGGCCCGGGCTGGAAGAAAGAGAGGGGTGGGCTCTAGTCCTAACCTAGCTTCCTGTGCTCCCCAAAGTGCCCTCTCTCTTGGGTCTCAGTTCCCTTCTGTGTAATGAAATAGGATTCTGTAGGGCTGGAGCAGATGCTGAGGGAACAGAGAAAGTACCTGAGAGGCCCAAGGCATGGAAAGAGATCCCAATGCTTCACTGTCGAACATGGTACCCATGAGGCATGTGCACCTATTTCAATTTAAATGCATTTAAATGAAAGAAAACAAAAGAATATTTTAGTTCCTTGGTTGCTCTAGCTACTATAATTTTCCAATTAGGTAGCTAGCTACATGTGGCTCATGGCTACCATATTGGATAGCATAGATATAGAACATTTCCATCCACTAGAAAGTTCTGTTGAGGCATATACTTGGTTGGGAAAGCCAAGGTGCTGAGGACACTGATGTCTTTGCTGCCCTGAGGTAAGGAGGTAGAGGCAAGGGCTATGCATGAGAAATACTTGAGAAGTGCTCCCAGTTTTTCCAACTTCAACCTGAGGAGGTGGAGAAGTCAGGAGTCTAACTTCCACTGGAGGTGTGGACATCTGTTTCTTGGAGTGGAAAGCAGACTTTCTAGGTTGCTGAGTCAATGGCCAGAGGTAACAGGAAAGATTCAGTGAGGAAGCAGTTGCCCTTCCTAGTAAGGGACTCCCCAGGAGTCATTGCCACGTGGGAAATTTTATCTTTCCCTCTTGCTTCAGTTATAGACAGTCAAAGATCTTCTACCTCGGGCTGGGGTTGTCGTTCAGTGGTAGAGCGCTTGCCTAGCACACATGAGGCCCTGGGTTCGATCCTCAGCACCACATAGAAATAAAATAAAGGTTTAAAAAGAAAAAAAAAAGTTCTTCTCCCTCTAGGCTTGGGGAGCCCCTGCAGGCTCTGGAATAGTGGTTCTCAAACTTGAACTCACATCAGAATCACCTGCCAAAGCACAGCTAAGTAAAAATCTTTAAATGTGCATCCTTTTACACAGTTCATGAGTCAGGTGCAAACAAGGATATATCTGGGCTCTGTCCTGAGGGTTGGTTTTTCGGGGGGCCTGTCTGGGTCAAATCATTGAAAAATAATAGGTTGGTTTAATCTAGACACATTAAAGAGGGACACAGCAGAGATGACACTGTGGGCTTCAGGAAAGAAAGGGTGAGTGAAGGGAAGAGGGGAGGGAAGGAGGCTGTAGGGAGAGACGTCTTGTGTCTCCTACTGAAGTCATTCTTTCTATGCTTTGTCTCATCTGGTCCTCACAACTACCTTACAAGCTGGTAAAGTGGGGCTCCCAAACCTCCCGGCAGACACATGCTCACTAGGGAATTGCCTGGACCCTGTTTCCTTTTTCTTCTCTCCTCCAGCTCTGAATATTTTCAAATGGAATAAGCCTGGGAAAGCAGGGAAGGTTCAGAGCCGTGAATACATTTCTGTGTGCTCTGGGCTCATTCGGCTTTGACAGGAAGCTTGGCTGAGAGCAGGCGTCTGAAGCCTGGCTTTCAATGGTGCTTTTTAGGCGTGACTGTATATGGAATGTAAAGAGTCGCAGTTATAAACATCAGCAGGCCTTGGTGGCCCACTCAGACCCTCAGCCCCACACTGCACAACAGGGACATGAGGAACTTCACTCCTGCCTTCTTCCCCCACCACCCTCCCTGCCTGCACCACCCTCAGTACATCTGGGAAGGGTGGGGAATAATGGATGGGTCTTGGGCTGGGAAACCAAAGATGAAATTCAAAAGTCAGCCTCTCCTTTTATTTTCAGGAGAAAGGTTGCTTACAGCAATGGGAAAACCGTAATCCTAAGGCCAGCTACGAAGACTCTAGAATGAGCCTCTTTTTTACTGGTGAGGGATAAAAGACTCCCCACCCCTGGGAAACTTGTGAGCATCCTTCATATTCTCTCCACAAGTCCCCTGTGAGGCGAGTATGGTCCCATTTTACAGATGACCAAAGAGACAAAGTGGCCACTCAGCTCATCACTGGAGAGTGCCTGTGTGCTTCTCCTGAGAACCAGCCTTTGCTGCCACGCCTCCCACGGGCTGCTCAGGCCCACAGGCACCTCCTGTCTCCTCACCAAGGCCCAGGCATGCAGTTGATTTAGAATTTCCTGCCCTTCTGACAATCTGTGTGCACACAACGGGCCTTATTTCAGCCACTTTGGAGGGCATCTCCCCAGCCCCTTCCTCTGGCTTCATTAAGCCCACTAATTTGGAGCAGGATAAATCTTCAACGTTTAACTACCTGATTAGAAACGTGTTCCTGGTTCCTGTCTCTGCCCTGCTGGGAAGTCCATTTCTCAAAGGGTTAATTAACAGCCTTCACACAGGCTGCATTTAGCCACGAACACAAAGCCACACACATAAATAACGTCTAGGGCGGAAGAAGAGGTGCAGATGGTTTGTGACTTTGCCGTCCAGAGTTTTCTAAACCGGCGTGAACCATGTCCTGTTGAGATCCAGGACCATGAGTCAGGGTCAGGCTTCGAGGTGGGCCAGGCCAGAGACACTGGTGGCCAACTCTGTGCTCTGTTGAAAGAAAGTCTCAAAGGAAAACAGAGCACTGAGCCAAGGAGCGGGGAAGAGAGGGCGGGGCAGGCTCAGAGAGCAGGGCCTACTGAGGACCAGGAGCCAGAGAACCATCCTGCACACGGGGTCCCAGGGAGGCAGTGGGAAGCTCCACGGGGAATTCAGACCCCAGCCCGTGGTCCCACTCGAGGCCTGCATTGAATACGATGCCAAGGCAGCCCCAGCCTAAGGAAACCACCTGAGGCTGAGAGCCTGGAGGAAAGGACAGCCCAAGGAAGCCTGGAAAGTTCTGGAAGTGCAGGATGGCACTTGTAGTGTTATGCCTCCTCCAAGGGTAAGACCTCTTCCCCTATGGTGGTTGAAGCTAAGCTCCACTGGGGGCCCCCATGCCCACCTTTCCCCAGCCCTGGGAACACATCCGACGTGTCATCCTGGATGGCAACAGGAACACAGGACTCACGTCACAGAGATCAGCTCCATTGTGAAATTCCTGAAGCCAAAATAGAAGACAAAAGCCAAGAAACAGAGGGAGCTTCACAGGTACACACTGGACTTCAGCAAGACTGAGAGTTGAGGAAGAAAAGATGAGCACGCCCTGGAGCCCAGCTCCTGGTGCCCTCTGGACTTGTGTGGTTCCTCCACAGCCCTTGAGCAGGTGCCCCCCATTTGGAGAGCCCCTGTCGTGCTCACTCAGACCCACTCCTCCTGGGAGCCAGGAGCCAGGGGCTGGGGAGTGGGGGCCACTGAGAGGATTTCCACCCTCAGGTGAAGGTGTCCCTGGTGGCAGGGGGGCCTACTGCAGCACCAGCAGCCTGGGCCAAGTGCCATGTCCCCATGCCAGGCTCAACACCCTGGGGGTGCAGATGCAAAAAAAGATGGCGACTGGTGACAAGCCTAACAGCAGTGCCCTGTGTCCAGGAGCTGCAGTCTCCCCAAGTAATTTTCCACAGTTTGGCTTCCCTCCAGTCTTGCTCACAGAGTTCAGATGGTGGCTGCCATCCTCCAGAGGGTTACTCTGGGCCAGTCACCTGCTCAGTGACCTTTCCTGGTTTGATTTCTGCTCCCTGTCACTCAACCGCCCCCAGATTTCTTCTCAAAGCCCTGTACTCATCTCAGGGATATGACTCCCTCTGAACCCCAGGACCCATTGAACCCCATCAGGACTGGGTGCTCTGCTGTTCTGGGAAACCCCAAATGCACCATCACTGATGGGCTGGGTCAACATTTCTGTTTTCTCAAAGGATCAAAGATCCATTCTCCACCCTGCCAGGAGGAAGTTTTCTGACTCGTGCAAATATCTGAAGTCCATTTGGGATTTTATTCTGGAGAGAAATAAATACACAGCCATCTGCAGATGATGGAAATATGACTTAAGTAATTTTTTGGTTGAGGCTCTTGGGCCGGAGCCCAGATGGAAATAAGACCTTGTATCTCAGTCTCCCTTGCACACTTTAGGAAAAAAGAAAAAGCAGAGGAGAAAAAAAAGTTGGTGGAAACAGAAGTTCAAAATGGAGTGTGCTATATTTCTTGGCCTGGGAAAGGAAAAATAAACACCAAACAGCGTCTCCATTCAAGGGTGCGTTATCTTGCTCATCCTGGCCAAGAACCCACTCTCCTCCCTTCTATGACCGGGAATTACTGCGCCTACGAACAGCCCCCACGCCCACCCTCGCCCAAGCCAGGCAAACAATGGGCCTGCAAACCCAGCTCAGCCAAGGCCTCTCCCTGCAGCCCCCAGAGGCTGTAAGATTGGGAAACACAAGGCTATTTTTAATGTGTTATTTGTCTACCAACTGCCACTCCACGGCCTGAGAAACATTATCATCTGTGGGAGGTGGCATGGATCTTTTTCTTTCTTTTTTTTTATTCAACTTGCTCAGACAAAGCCACATTTTCGTAACTTTTTGAAAAGCCAAAAAAGCAACACTGTCCAAGGGTGACCTCTTCCCTGGCTTGCCCTCTGCCCTACCTCAGATTCTCTCTGGTGTGTCTGGGAAGCAGCCCCCTGCTGCATTGTGATCCAGGGCCTGGGGAGGGGGTGTCAGTGAAACAGGAGGACAGTGGGAAAGAGAGAGAGATGAGTAGAGATGGGAGGGGAGACAGGTAGCATCCCAACTGGAAAGAGAGACACAAACCCTACCCTGTGGGTTCCCAGTGTGATGGGGTGATGGGGACATCCCTGATGGAAAAGTGTGAGAAGTCACACATAGAGGAAATGGCTTCACAGTAGCCATCAGGTCCCCAAGTCCATGGATGGGAGACTTTGTGCAGTGGGTGTATCTTGGCACTGAGAGGTGGGTTGCCTGGCAAGGGCAGAGGCAGGACTCTGGGCTGGAAGAATCCAACTGTAACAGCAAGAGAGCCTTTCTGCTCCTGGGGCTCCCAAGGACTTTGGTTGTAAGGATATATTATGGTTTGGATGTGAGGGGTCCCCAAAACCTCCTGGGTTAATGCAGGAATGTTCAGAGGTAAAACGATTAGATTGTGAGAGCTGTAACCTAATCAGTCCTTCCTAGTTTGAATGGACTGACTGGGTGGTCACTGTAGGCAGGTAGGCATGGCTGGAGGAGGGGGATCACACAGGGAGTGATCACCTGGAAGGGTTCATCTTCCCTGTGACCCCTTCCCTCCTCTCTCTTTGCTTCCTGGCCACCATGAATGGAGCAGCACTTCTCCGCCATGCCCTTCCGCCATGATGTCCTGCCTCACCTTGGGCCCAGAGCAATGGAGCCAGCCCATCATAGACCAAACCTCTCAAACTAT
The DNA here is from genome assembly GCA_020662805.1 of Glaucomys volans. Lineage (NCBI taxonomy): Eukaryota > Metazoa > Chordata > Mammalia > Rodentia > Sciuridae > Glaucomys > Glaucomys volans. Next base: position 412 of record JAJEJO010042282.1, on the reverse strand, counting down.
GAGCCAAAATAAACTTGTTCTTCTTTTACTAAATTGTTTGTGAAAGTATTTGGTCACTGTGCCAAAAGCTGACTAACACAGGGTACCACCCCACCTGGACTCCAGGGGTCTCCCCAACCCCACTAGGATAGAGATAGAAAGATCCATGATGGAGAGAGAGTCGGATAAAATGAAGACATGGAGATGAAAGAAATAGCATGAGGTGAGGAGGAGAGAGGAAAGGATGCGGAGAAATGGGCTGAGAGATGGAGAGACGTCAGAGGCAGGAGAGGGCATTCCTCTCTACTGACCCCCACATAGTCCAGGGGCTATTGGGACATATGGAGCATGACTGCTCAAGAAGACCAGAACAGAGAGACACCAGAGCCAGCACTTCCATAGGCACTATGGTCATGACCAGGGACAAGGTGAA
>JAJEJO010042240.1:50166-101998 GCA_020662805.1 Glaucomys volans | reverse complement strand
GATAGATAGATAGATAGATAGATAGATAGATAGAAAAAAGATGAGGCCAGTTGGGTTGAGGAAGAAAGCCAAAAATATTCCCTGTATCTGATGGAAACAAAGAATGTTTATGAACAAAAGTTACTCTTCAATTTTACCTTCTCTTGGGCAATTTTGTGATGAACAGTTCCATCCATTATCCTCCATAAATTTGATTTAATGCATACCATATATAACCAATGTATGTGAGGAACATCAGAGAAACCAAGGAAAAAAGAATAAATGCTTTATGTTTAAGTGAGCAACCTGAGAGAGAAGAGAAATAAGAGTCAAACAGGAATATAATGAAAATTCAGAGTAGAAAGAGGATGAAAAGATTATTTATGATATATGCATTTATGAATACATCACAATGTATTCCACTTCCATGTATAACTATAATGCACCAATTAAAATAAATAAATAAATAAAAGGAAGCCCAGTAAAGTAGAGAAAGGGGATTGGGGGAGTAAGGAAGGTAGGGAAAGAGTAAGTACAAGGGACAGAGAATAAGTAAACTATATTATATTCATTTATGAATATGTGCAAATGAACCCAACTAAAATGTATGATTTTAATGCACTAACAAAAAATTAAAAATTTTAAAGAGAAGCAATTCTCCTGAGAATCTCTAGATACTGAGGAATTCAGAGTTTTCTATCATTTTTGAGAAGAAGGACTGAGATATTTTAATTTAAATATAAGAATTATACTAAAAAGCTAAGGAGCAAATATATAACCACTCACTACCATTTCAATAATTTAAACATTTTTAAATGCATTTTTTTGCAGTGCTAAATATTAACACAAGGGCCTCTTGCATGAAAACAAAGTGCTTTACTTCTGACCTAACTCATGCCCTAAACATTATTTTTTTCTAGATATGTTTTTACTGTGAACAAATCTGACAACTCTGAGATAATATGGTCATTTGTTTTTAAATTCTAAATTAAATTTTGCTATAATGATAAGAAGACAGAATTAGAGAACCACCAAAATGATTAAGAATTTAAACAAGATAAATAATCTACCATGTAATTTGGGAAATTCTCCAGGACACTCTCCTCATTCTGTATCTCTGGGTATTTGTGTGTGTGTGTGTGTGTGTGTGTGTGTGCGCGCGCGTGCAGGCACATACCTGATTTATTCCACATGCTCCACATGCTCATTCTCAGTAATATCGAACAATTTTTCAGGTTCTACTACCAGGTTTATTCTGACATCTTCTTCTTCAGAAAGCAAGCTCCCAGTTTTCCCTCTTGGTCATAAATTCATAACTAACATCCCCCCACTGCTTGTCCCAAAGTCCTCTCAAAACAAATATCTCTAAAACTGAATATTTTCATCTCTCTTCACTCTGTCTCTCTTCAATTATACCCCAACCTGCTGAATGGTATCTATCTTGTCACCTAAGCCTTCTGGGAATATCACTCACTATATTATTTCTTTTTAAATATCCCCTAACACAAAATCAATCAACATGACTTCTTGTACCATTCTCTTCTCCATCTCTGCTGTCACTGCCTTGGGTCAAGTCCTCATCATCTCTCACTTGAATTATTTTAATAATTCCTATCTTACCTACAGTTTTCACATTGAAATATTCTCTAAAGTATTTTCAGAATGGTACTTTTAACACAAAAACAATTACATCATCCTCTTCACAATTCAGGGTTCTGCATCATTCGCTGAAATGTGAGGTCTTTCATGACCTTCATTCTATATGTTCATCGATCCTCATTTCCAGCTACCTTCTCCTTCCCCTTTATTAATATCAACCAGAATTCTTAACAAAGACTTCCCATGCATAATATTCTGCTTCATGTGTACATGTGATATTTCTTCTGCCTCTCATGTCCTTCTCCCTGTTTCATACTTATAAAGTCATATTCATACTCATAGTGTGAATACAAATTCTACTTTCTCTGAGAAACCTTTCCTGACAAACCAAAAAATTGGGTGCTTCCTTTTGTGTCACCAACACCTCTTTTTAACAGTAGTATAAACATCTATTTAACAATTCATTTATTGCATTGCAATTTGTTGAAATAATTAACAAATGAATGAAACCAGTGAATCAACTATCTGGAAAGAGTAAGGTTAAAACAAAAACAAATCATAAAATTCAATGGCTAATAATACAGACATGAGAACTTTAAAAAGATTTAAGAAGATAAGAACACAATGAAAGAATAATCAATATTCAACTGAATAGAAATGTGGATAAGGAGATGCATATGAACTCAAGGAGAAGTGCAAAATTTATTGAGGAAATTAAACATAAGGAAATGAATGCAGACATTTAAAGATATAAACATTGAAAATAAAAAAAAGTTATCCATATTTTGAATGTCAAAGGAGTGACATTCAATTTCACCTCTATAGCCAATAGCATTTGAAATGAAAAGAAAAATATTCGAAAATAGAGTTAAAGACAGAAAGAAGAGACTGAAAAAGTGGTTTAGGAAAGCAGTCATTCTCTTGCTAGCCTTAACTAGATGGGTTATATTTTATCAAGGTTATCTGCTATCCAGCACACACCCACAGAGAATATTTAGTACTGCTAGAAGCATTGATACTGAACAACAATCTCTGCTGCCAGAAGATGTGGAAAATCTAATATTTATCTAAATTAACCATGACATCTTTACGGAATACTCTGGGACATTGTCAAAGCATTATTCTGTTACCCAAGAAGAGTTATTAACAAGAGTGATGAAAAACAGAAGATAAGCACTGAAAAGCACATGAACCCTTTTCACAACGCAGATTTTTATTAAAGCTCTTCCAACTGCATGTGCTCTCTGTTTTTCTGTGATATCAGTGTAACCAGACAGTGAAAATAAACAAGTTTATTTATGGAGAATTATATTCATTAGATATTTTTGGGAATGGTCCAAAATGTGTTATTTTACCTATCTCTTTCAGTTTATGGAAAGCAACAACAGAATGAGTTAATTACCAAAGGTATTCTTAATGAAATTAGGGGAGAAATCGTACCCTAAGAGGTCCTTTGAGAATTCCAGAAGCACCTTTAGTATTGTTATGTAAGAAATTCTTCACTGCTAATAGTCCAGCCTTGCCTATCTAATTTTGACTAAATGTGACTTTTTTAAAAATTATTTTTATTTGTCTAATTTGTTGTACATGACAGTACATTTTGATAAATCATACATAAATGGACTGTTTTTTTAATTTCACTTACCACTTCTCAACTTCAAGTTTGCCTAATAAAATTAGATGTCAATAACATTATCTTTTCATAATCTCTAATTTTATTTCTTTTGGTTTACAGTATCACCAGACTGAGAGCTAAAGAAAACTCTGTAAGCAGTGCATTTGTACTTCAGCAAGACGTTTGGCAAGGTCTCTTGGATATTTTTGAATATAGGATAGAAACACATATGTGATATGCTAGTACAGTTAGGTGGATTTGTAGCTGATTGAATGTTTTTCTGTAAGAGGTACTGGTTAGTCAATATCAAATGCAGGGGATATATCATATAGTATGGAAAAATGCAACTGTTTTCCCTACAGTTTTATCCATTGTTTGAACAAATATTGAGGAAAGAAAAGTTATCATGTTTTAAACTGTCAAAAAGCTGGAGTTGCAAACATGCTGGATAATTTACACAGAATCAAGAAAGTTATAATGGGATGAGATAATTGAATCTCAGGTCAATTCTTGTACTTGCACCCAAAACATTAGAGTTATTTAATGTTAGATAACAAAAACTTCATTCTATAGACAGCATTCATAAACAAGCTTTTACACTTTTAGAAAAAAAGGAAACTCCAATTTTGAGAGAAAAGCTTTCAGTGATTATCAAATAAGTAGTATGATCTTGGTTATTTTAGCAAAAACCTACACAAAACTAATCATCATAAAGTATCTATGAAATTATATTTATCACCTTCTGAATTCTGAGTATTATATGATAGCAGACTACAGGCAGGATGGAACACAACATTAAAAAGTGCCCAAGATAATAAAGAAGTAATAGTAATGTTGTTTGAAGAATACTTGAAAAAACTAGAAGTGGTTAGTTTAAAGATGCAAAAGTAAGGAAGGAGAGAGAAAGGAAGGCAAAAGGAGGACGTAATTCACAGCTGTTATCACAGATTCCTTCAAATATTTGCGTAATGATCTTGTACAAAATAGAATTAGAACTTCTCTGTAGACACAAAGGGACAGAACCAAGACTAACAGTTTTATGTTAGCCTTGAAATGTATTTCACAACAACATAAAGAAGACCCTCTAACCATCAGAACTTTAAAAAAATTTTAAATTTGTTTTAACTAGTTATACATGACAGCAGAATGCACTTTGATACATCATATATAATGGAGTAAAATTTCTCATTTTTCTGACTGTACTTGTTGTAGAATCACATCACTCATGCAGTCATATATGTACATAAGGTAACAATGTCTGATTCAATTTACTATCCTTCTTACTGCCATACACTCTCCCCTCCCTTTACTCCCCTCCTCCTAATCTAAAGTAACTCCCCTCCCACTATTGTGAATTAGCATCTGCATATCAGAGAAAACATTTGGTGTTTTGTTTTTGGGGGGATCAGCTTATTTCACTTAGCATGATATTCTCCAGCTCCATCCATGTACTGGCAAATGCCATAATTTCACTCTTCTTTGAGGCTTAGTAATATTCCATTGTGTATATATACCCCATTTTCTTTATCCATTCATCTGTTGAAGGGCATCTAGGTTGGTTCCATAGTTTAACTACTGTGAACTGAGCTGCTATAAACATTGATGTGGCTATGTCACTGTAATAAGCTGATTTTAAGTTCTTTTGGTATAAACTAAGAAGTGGGATAGATGAGTCAAATGGTCATTCCATTCCAAGTTTACTGAGGAATCTCCATACTGCTTTCCAGAATGGTTGTTCCAAGTTGCAGGCCCACCAGCAATGTATGATTGTAAATTTTTCCCCACATCCTCACCAATATTTATTAGTGTTTGTGTTCTTGATAACTGACATTCCTACTGGAGTAAGATGATATCTTAAGAGAGTTTTGATTTGTAATTCTCTAATTGTTAAAGATGTTCAACATTTTCCATACATTTAGTAATTGACTGTATTTCTTCTGTGAAGCATTTGTTCAGTTCCTTAGCTCATTTATTGATTGGGATTGTTTTTGGTATTAAGTTTTTTTGAATTCTTTATATATCCTGGAGATTAATGTTCTATCTGAGGTGCATGTAGTAAAGATTTTCTCCCATTCTGTAGGCTCTCACTTCATGTAATTGATTATTCCCTTTGCTGAGAAGGAGCTTTTTAGTTAGAATCCTTATCGTTTATTGATTCTTGATTTTATGTCCTGCAATTTAGGAATCTTGTTGAGTAAGTCAGATCCTAAGCCCACATGGTGAAGATTTGGGCCTACCTTTTTTTTCTACTAGGCACAGGGTCTCTGGTCTAGTGCCTAAGTCTTTGATTCACTTTGAACTGAGTTTTATGCAGAGTGAGAGATGGTGGTTCATTTTCATTTTGTTATATGTGGATTTCCTATTTTCCTAGCACCATTTATTGAATAGGCTATCTTTTCTCCACTGAAAGTTTTTGGCAACTTTGTCTAGTATGAGATAATCCTATTTGTGTGGGTTTGTCTCTGTGTCTTCTATTTTGTAACATTGGTCTATATGTTGGTTTTGGTGCCAATACCATGCCGTTTTTGGTACTATTATTTTGTAGTATTGTTTAAGGTCTGGTATTGTGATGCCTCCTTAACTTTTCTTGCTGAGGATTGCTTTTGCTACTTTGGGTTTTTTTATTTTTCCAAATGAATTTCATGATTGTTTTTTCTAGTTCTGTGAAGAATTTCATCGGGATTTGGAATTGCATTGAATCTGTATAATGCTTTTGGTAGTATGGCCATTTTGATGATGTTAATTCTGCCTATCCAGGAACATGGATGCACTTTCCATCTTCTAAGGTCTTCTTCAGTTTCTTTCTTTAATGTTCTGTAATTTTCATTGTAGAGGTCTTTTACCTCTTTTGTTAGAATAATTCCCAAGTATTTTAATTATTTTGAAGCTACTGTGAATGGGGTAGTTTTCCTATCCTCTCTTTCAGTAGATTCATGACTTATGTATAGGTATACATTGGATTTAAGAGTGTTGATTTTACAATCTGCAACTTTGCTGAATTCATTTATTAGTTCTAGGAGTTTTCTGGTGGAATTTTTTGACTCTTCAAAATATAGAATCATGTCATTGGCAAATAGTGTTTGAGTTCTTCTTTTCCTATTCACATCCCTTTAATTTCTTTCTCTTGTCTGATTTCTCTGGCTAGAGTTTCAAAGATGATGTTTGCTATGGTTTGGATGTTAGGTGTCTCCTAGAAGTTCTCATTTGAGACAATGCACAAAGGTTCAGAGGAGAAATGATTGGGATTAAGAGTCTTAAACCAATCAGTGGATTAATCCCTGATAGGATTATTTGAAGTGACAGGGTGTGGTGCAGGAAATGGGAATTAGGGTGTGGCTATGGGTATATATTTTGTTCCCAGAGAGTGGAGTCTCTCTGATTCCTGATGATATGGGCTACTTCCCTCTGCCACACTCTTCCACCATGAAGTTCTGCCTCACCTCAAGTATCAAGGAATGGAGCAGGTCTTCTATGGACTAAGACCTCTGAAGCCATGAGGCCTGAAATAAACCTTTCCTCCTCTGTAATTGTGCAGGTCAGATCATTAGTCACAGCAGTGAAAAAGCTGACTAAAAAGTGTTGGAAAGAAGTGGTGAAAGAGGGCATCTTTATTTTGTTCCTGTTTCTAGAGGGAATGCTTTCAATTTTTCTCCATTTAGAATGATGTTGACCTTGGGGTTAGCATTGATAGCTTTTACAATATTGAGGTGTGTTCCTACTATCCCTAGTCTTTCTAGTGTTTTGAACATGAAGTGGTGCTCTATTTTGTCAAATGCTTTTTCTGAATCTATTGATATACTCATATGATTCTTGTTCTTAAGTTATTGATGTGATGAATTGTTTATTGATTTCCATCCGTAGAACCAACCTTTCATTGCTGGGATGAACCCTACTTGATCATGGTACACTATCTTTTTAATATGTTTTTGTATGTGATTTGCCAGAATTTTATTGAGAATTTTTGCATCTTTGTTCATCAGGGATATTGTACTGAAATTTTCTTTCCTTGATGTATCTTTGTCAGGTTTTGGCATCAGGGTGATATTAGCCTCTTAGAATGAGTTTGGAAGGGTTCCCTCCTTTTCTATCTCATGAAATACTTTCAGGAGTTTGGGTGTTAATTTTTCTTTGAAGGTCTTGTAGAACTCAGCAGAGAATCTGTGTGGTCCTTGGCTTTTCTTGATTGGTACATTTTGGTGGCGATTTCTATTTCATTACTTGTAATTGATCTGTTTAAATCAAGTATGTGCTCCTCATTCAGTTTGGGTAGCTTATCGTGAATCCCTGCCCGCAATGAGACGCGACACGTAGGCTGGTCAGAAGCTTTTATTCAGAAGATGGCCATCTCGTTACAGATTTTCTCTACTTCTCCCCCCAACAGGGAAGTAGTGTAGTATATATATGCAGCAACAACCAATCAGAAAGCTGTCCACGAGGTTAGCGCGTGGACTGCAAGCTGCACGGAGCCTAGACACTCAGTGATCACACACACAGCATGCAGAAGCATTGGCCAATGGTGAAGACTTCCGCTTTAACTGCGCTGGCATAGCGCCAGCCGCCATCTTGCACAGAAAGCCTGGGGCCCTGGGCACCCTGACAGGCCAGCGTGGGAGACGTGAGGAGGGGGTCTGGGCTGCAGGCGGACCTGACTGTCCAGGACAGGCGCAGAGTGCGCTGGGACATGGTGGCAGCCCGCCTTCTCACGTGGCCTCGGAACCCGGCCCTGACACAGACATCCTGCCTGTGGGCAAACCCACCCACCCTCCGGGAGGACGCAGAACTCAGCCCAGGCCTGGGAGGGGGCGGGAGCACCCGGGAGGGCTCAGAACTCGGCCCGGGACTGAGGATGGTGGGAGTGCCCGGGAGGGCTCAGGTCCCTCCGCGGCCGCCGAAGTTTGCAGGCCTCGCCCAATGCCGCCGCCTCCTCACGTCCTGTGCGGCAGGTAGAACGGAGGCGCCGGGGTTGGGCCAGAGGCACCTCCATCTGAGGGGCCGGACACACGCCTCAGCTCCGGGGTCTGGGATCACCAGCCGCCCGGAGCGCACGGCCCGCCCTGGCCAGCGGGCACCCCAACAGTAGCTGAAATGTAAAAAATTGCCGATGTATTCAAGGTTTTCTATTTCATTGGAATATAAATTTTCAAAATATTTTCTAATTATCTTCTGTATTTCAGTCATGTTTGTTGTGATATTTCCTTTTTCTTCTTTTTTTTTTTTTTGTGCTGCTGGGGATTGAACCCAGGGCCTTGTGCTTGCAAGGCAAGCGTTCTACCAACTGAGCTATATCCCCAGCCCAATATTTCCTTTTTTCATTATGTGTTTTATTAATTTGAGTTTTATCTCCTTTTCTCTTCATTAGAATGACTAGGGGTTTATCAATTTTATTTACATTTTCAAAGAATGAACTTTTTGTTTTGTGAATTTTTGTTTCTTTTGTTTCAATTTCATTGATTTCAGCTCTAAATTTAATTATTTCCTGTCTTGTACTGTTTTTAGTGTTGCTTTGTTTTTCTTTATCTGTGACTTTGAGTTGTAAGGTTAGGTCATTTATTTGTTTGCTTTTTATTCTTTTTCTCTGGTATTCTTTTTTATTATTTTTTAAAATTTTGGTTCATTGTACACAAATAGAGTATGATTATCATTTTTCTGGTTGTACACAAAGTAGAATCATACAATTTGCATATTCATACATGCACATAGGGTAATGATGTTTGTCTCATTCTATTATCTTTCCTTCCCTACTCCCTCCCCACCCCTCATATTTCCATATATTATCCATCCTTTCTCCATTCTTCCCTTACCTCCTCCTGTTCTCACTATGTGGCATTAACCACTTATCAAAGAAATCATTCAGCCTTTGGTCTTTTGGGATGGGCTTATTTCACTTAGCATGATATTCTCCAACTCCATCCATTTACCAGCAAAGGTCATAATTTTATTGTTCTTTATGGCTGAATAATATTCCATTCTGTTTATATACCAGTTTCTTTATCCATTCATCTATTTAAGGGCATCTAGGTTTGTTCCACAATCTAGCTATTGTGAATTGGGCTGCTATAAACATAGATGTGGCTGCATCACTGTAGTATGCTGATTTTATGTCCTTTGGGTATAGGCCAAGGAGTGGGATAGCTGGATCAAATTATGGTTCCATTCTGAGTTTTTGAAGGAATCTCCATACTGCTTTCCAGAGTGGCTGCACCAATTTGCAACCCCACCACCAATGTATGAGTGTACCTTTTTCCCCACATCCTCGCCAACACCTATTGGTGCTTGTATTCTTGATAATAGACATTCTAATTGGGGTGAGATGATATCTTAAGGTAGTTCTGATTTGCATTTCTATTATAACTAGGGGTGTTGAACATTTTTTCATAGATCTGTTGATTGTTTGTAGATCGTCTTCTGTAAAGTGCTCATTTCCTTAGCCCATCCTTTGGGTTATTAGTATTCTTGGGGTAAACATTTTTGAGTTCTTTGTGGATTCTCGAAATTAGTGCTCTATCTGAAGTATGTGTGGCAAAGAATTTCTCCCAATCTGTAGGATTTCTCATCACATTGCTGATTGTTTGCTTTGCTGAGAAAAATCTTTTTAGTTTGAACCTATCCCAATTATTGATTCCTGCTTTTATTTCTTGTGCTTTGGGAGTCATGTTAAGGAAGTCTGGACCTAGGCCAATATGATGAATATTTGGACTTAATTTTTCTTCTATTAGGTGCAGGATCTCTGGTCTAATTCCTAAGTCCTTGATCAATTTTGAGTTGAGTTTTGTGCAGGGTGAAAGATAGGGGTTTAGGTTTCATTTTGCCACGTATGGATTTCCAGTTTTCCCAGCACCATTTGTTGGAGATGCTATCTTTTCTCAATTTTATGTTTTTGCCACCTTTGTCAAGTATGAGATACCTGTATTTATGTGGGTTTGTTTCTGTGTCCTCTGTTCTGTACCATTGGTCTACCTGTCTATTTTGGTGCCAATACAATGCCATTTTTGTTACTATTGCTCTGTAGTATAGTTTGAAGTTGAAATTCTGTAATTGTGATATCACCTGTTTCGCTTTTCCTGGTAAGGATTGCTTTAGCTATTCTGGGTCTCTTATTCTTCCCAATGAATTTCATAATTGTTTTCTCTATTTCTATGAGGAATGTCATTGGGATTTTAATTGGAATCTCATTGAATTTGTATGACACTTTTGGTAGTATGGCCATTTTGACGATATTAATTCTGCCTATCTCGGAACATAGGAGATCTTTCCATTTTCTAAGATTTTCTTTAATTTCTTTCTCTAGTGTTCTGTAGTTCTCACTGCAGAGGTCTTTCACCTCTTTTGTTATATTGATTCCCAGGTATTTTTTTTTGAAGCTGTTGTGAAAGGGGTAGTTTTCCTAATTTCTCCTTCAGAGGATTCATCACTTATGAATAAGAATGCATTAGTTTTATGAGTGTGGATTTTGTATCCTGCTACCTTAGTGAATTCATTTATGAGTTCTAGAATTTTTCTGGTGGAATTTTTTGGCACCTCTAAATACAGAATCATATCATCTGCAAATAGTGATAGTTTAATTTCTTCTTTTCTTATTCATACCACTTTTATTTCTTTAGTCCGTCTAATTGCTCTGACTAGAATTTCAAGGATGATGATGAATAGAAGCAGTCAAAGAGGGCATCCCTGCCTTATTCCAGTTTTTAGAGGGAATGCTTCCAGTTTTTCTCCATTTAGAATGATGTTGGCCATGGGCTTAATATAGATACAATGTTCCTACTATCCCTATTTTTTTCTAGTGTTTTGAGCATAAAGGGGTGCTGTATTTTATCAAATGTTTTTCTGCATCTATGGAAATAATCATGTTGTTCTTGACTTTAAGTCTGTTGATGTGGTGAATTACATTTATAGATTTCTGGATATTGAACCAGTCTTGCATCCCTAGGATGAAACCCACTTGATCATGCTGCACTATCTTTTTAATATGTTTTTGTATGTGATTTGCTAAAATTCTGTTGGAATTTTACATCTATGTTCATTAGGGATATTGGTCTAAAATTTTCTTTCCTTGATGTGTCCTTCTCTGGTTTTGGTATCAGGGTGATATAAGCTTTATAGAATGAGTTTGGAAGGGTTCCCACCTCTTCTATTTCATGAAATATTTTGAGGAGTATTAATATGAGTTCTTGCCAGGCATGGTGGCACACGCCTGTAATCCAAGCGACTTGGGAGGCTGAGTCAGGAGGATCACGAGTTCAAAGCCAGACTCAGGAACTTAGCGAGGCCCTAAGCAACTCATTGAGACCCTGTCTCTAAATAAAATACAAAATAGGGCTGGGGATGTGGCTCAGTGGCCAAGTGTCCCTGAATTCAATCCCTGGTTAAAAAAAAAAAAAAAAAAAAAAAAGAGTTATTTTTCTTTTTTGAAGTTCTTGTAGAATTCATTTGAGAATCCATCAGGCCCTGGACTTTTCTTGCTAGGTAGGCTCTTGATGACTTCTAATTCATTGTTTGAAATTGGTCTATTTAAATTGTATCTTTCCTCAGATTCAGTTTGGGTGGATCATATGTCTCTAGAATCCTGTTGATGTCTTCGAGATTTTCTGTTTTGTTCGAGTATAGATTTTCAAAATAGTTTCTAATTATGTTTTGTATTTCAATAGTGTCTATCATGATAATTCCTTTTTCATCTCGAATTAGAATAATTTTAGTTTTTTTCTCTTCTCTTTGCTAATGTGGCTAAGTGTTTATCAATTTTATTTTTTTCAAAGAACCAACTTTTTGTTTTTTCAATTTATTGAATAATTTCTCTTGTTTCAATTTCATTTATTTCAGGTTTTATTTTAATTATTTCCTGTCTCCTCCTACTTTTGGTGTTAATCTATTCTTCTTTTTCTAGGGCTTTTAACTGTATTGTGAGGTCATTTATTTGTTGACTTTTCATTCTTTTATTGAATGTGCTCCATGCAATGAATTTTCCTCTTAGTACTGCTTTCATTGTGTCCCAGAGGTTTTGATATGTTGTATCATTGTTTTCATTTATCCTGATGAATTTTTTTATTTTCCCCCTGATGTCTTGTTATCCATGCATCATTCAATAGTGTATTATTAAATCTCCAGGTGTTGGAGTAGTTTCTGTTTTTTATTTTATTATTGATTTCTAATTTCATTCCATTATGATCTGATATAATGCAAGGTAGTTTCTCTATCTTTTTGTACTTGCTAAGAGTAGCTTTGTGGCATAACATGTGGTCTATTTTAGAGAAGGATCCATGTGCTGCTGAGAAGAAAGTGCAGTCAGTCAGTGATGGATGGAATATTCTGTATATGTCTGTTAAGCCTAAATTATTGATTGTGTAATTAAGATCTATGGTTTCTTTGTTCAATTTTTGTTTGTAAGATCTGTCCAATGGTGAGAGGTGTATTAAAGTCACCTAGTATTATTGTGTTGTGGTCTATTTGGTTCCTGGAATTGGGAAAGATTTGTTTAGCATACATGGATGCACTATTGTTTGAGGTGTAAATATTTATGATTGTTATGTCTTGCTGATTTATGCTTCCCTTAAGCAGTAGGAAGTGACCTTCTTTAATCCTTCTGACTAACTTTGGCTTGAAGGCTGCTTTATCTGAGATGAGAATGGAAACCCTTGCTTTTTTACTGAGTCTGTGTGCATGGCATGAATTTTCCCAACCTTTTGCCTTTAGTATGTGGGCATCTTTTTCTATGAGATGAGCCTCTTGAAGGCAGCATATTGTTGGGTCTTTCTTTTTAATCCAATCTGCCAGGCTATGTCTTTTGATTGATAAGTTTAGTCCATTAACATTCAGGGTTTTTACTGAGATATGACTTGTATTCCCAGTCATTTTGGCTAATTTTTGCTTTTAACTTGACTTGGTTTCTCCTTTAATTGGCTATTCTTTTAGGGTAATTCCTCCCTTTGCTGACTTACCTTGTTGTTTTCCCTTTCTTCCTCTTGAAATATTTTGCTGAGAATGTTCTGTAGTGCAGGCCTTCTATTTGGGAATTCTTTTAGCTTTTGTTTATCATGGAAGCATTTTATTTCATCATCAATTCTGAAGGTAAGTTTTGCTGGGTATAAGATTCTTTGTTGGCATTCATTTTCTTTCAGTGCTGCAAATATCTTGTTCTAGACCATTCTTGCTTTTAGGGTCTGAGCTGAGAAATCTGCTGATAACAGTATTTGTTTTCCCCTGTATGTAATCCGATGTTTTTCTCTTGCAGCCTTTAAAATTCTATCTTTATTTTGTATGTTAGGTATTTTCATTATAATGTGCCTCAATATGGACCTGTTGTAATTTTGTGCATTTGATGTCTTTTATGCCTCTTGTTTTTGATTTTCCATATTATTGTCAGATTTGGGAAATTTTCTGATATTATTTCATTGAACAGATTATCCATTCCTTTGGTTTGTAACTCTATGCCTTCCTCAATCCCAATAATTCTTAAATTTGGTCTTTTCAGGATGTCCCATAATTCTTGGAGGTTCCGTTCATGATTTCTTACCATCTTCTCTGTTTGGTTGACTTTGTTTTCAAGATTAAATATTTTGTCTTCATTGACTGAGGTTCTGTCTTCTAGGTGATCTATTCTATTGGTTATGCTTTCTGTTGAGTTTTTAATTTGGTTTTTTGTTTCCTTCATTTCAAGGATTTTTGTTTGTTTTTTCATAATCTCTATCTCTTTATTGAAATGATTTTTTGCTTCCTGCAATTGCTCTTTTAGCTGTCTATTGGTGCAATCATTCATTGCCTGCATTTGTCCTGGTGTCTCATCATTTTCTTCTTGGATCATTTTAATTATATACATTCTGGACTCTCTTTCTGACATTCCTTCTGTCATGTTGTCATTGGGTTTTATGGATGTAGCATCTAGGTTTGTTTGGGATGCTTTCTTCCCTTGTTTTCTCATGTTGCTTGTGTACCTTCCCTTCTAGCACTGTGAATTAGAGGTATTGCATTTTCTCCCTTGAAAGACTTATAGTGTTCCTGCAGATTTCTAATACCTCACCTTGAAGAGATTTATATTAGCAACATACCATATAAAGAGTATGCATCCTTAATCAATGTAGTCCCTATTTAGATATTAACTGTTTTGTCATAATAAAGAGAGATGAGTTCAAATTATTATTATCTACAGCATAACCAATATGTTTGCAATAAGGACCATAATTTCAAATGATGGAAAAAGAGGATGAGGAGGGGTGTAGAATATAATGCTAATGAGATAGGAAGTGAGTCTATAGAGGTACTCTGTCATAGGAATAGTGAAAGCAGAATTAAAAGAAATAAGTTATTAGCATGAGAGAAGAAAGAGTCTCCAAGGAAACAGATATATAAAAGGATAATAAAGTGATGAGAATATTAATAAAAGAAAAAAGTGGGAATATAATAGGTATAATAGGAATAATCATACTAATATTACTAATTTTAAAATTTCTGCAATAAAATTATACTGTGCTGTTCAAGCATCCTATTTTTTAGTAGTCTGATGCCTGAGAGGTGCTTGATACTGCTGTGTCCCAAGAAGGGTGCTATCCCACTGCTTCCAGGTCAGGAATAATCAATGTTTGTGGGCAAAGGCCACCTGGTGTTGACAGATGGTCAGTCACAGCATGGGCGCAGACCTGCACACTAGACCAAGGATGGGGCACAGGCCTATGCTTGGTGCTGGAGATGGTGGGCCTGATGTCTTAGTGGGCCAGGGTTCACAACTGGGACTTCTCAAGGCAGGACTGTGCTCAGACCTGGAGATCCCAGCAGCAGTCCTCTGGGATCCTCACTGACGTTTTATTCTTTTAATGAATGAGTTCAATGCAGTGTACTTTCATCTTAGCACTGCCTTCATGTTGTCTCAGAGATTTTGATATGTTGTATCACTATTCTCATTTTTTTGTAAGTATTTTTTCATCTCTGATTTCTTCTGTTATCCATTTATCATTCAATAGAATATTATTTAGTCTCCAGGTGTTATAGTAACTTCTATTTTTTTTTTATTCTATCATTGATTTCTAATTTTATTCCATTATGATCTGATAGGATGCAGGGTTTTATCTGTATTTTTTATGTTTGATAAGAGTTGCTTTATGGCATAAAATATGGTCTATTTTAGAGAAGGATTCATGTGCTATTGATAAGAAAGTGTATTTGCTCATTGATGGATGAAATACCCTATATCTGTTTTAAATCTAGAATATTGATTGTATCATTTAGTTCTGGACTTTCATTGTTTAGTTTGTTAGGAAGATCTATCCAGTAGTGAGAAGTGTGTGTTAAAATCACCCAGTATGATTGTGCTGTGGCCTATTTGATTCTTCAAGTTGAGAAGGGTTTGTTTGATGTATGTAGATGCTTTATCGTTTGGGGCATAAATAGTTGTGATTGCTATGACTTGTTGATGTATCACTCCCTTAAGTTGTATGAAATGCCCTTTTTGTCCTTTCTGATTAACTTTGGCTTGAAGTCCACTTTATCTGACATGAGGTTGGAAAACTCTGCTTGTTTATGTGATCCATGGAGCTATAGCTCTTTCCCCATCCTTTTGCCTTCAGTCTGTGAATGTCTTTGCCTATGAGCCTCTTGGAGATAGCATATTGTTGGGTCCTATTTTATTATCCAATCTGCCAGTCTCTGTCTTTTGATTGATGGGTTTAGGCTTTTAACATTCATGGTTATTATTAAAATATGATTTGTGTTACCAGTCATTTTGGTTTATTTGTGTTTTTTTAATTAGACTTAGTTTCTCCTTTGATTAATTATTCTTTTAGTGTTGTTTTTCTCTTTGTTGGTTTTCACTTTTTGTTCTTTTATCCTCATGGAATATTTTGTTGAGAATGTTCTGTAGTGCAAGCTTTCTATTGTGAATTTTTTTTAACTTTTGATTAGTATGGAAGTTTTTTATTTCATCTTCAAATCTGAATCTTAATTTTGTGGATATAAAATTTTGGTTGGTATCCATTTTCTTTCAGAGCTTAAAAAATGTTGTTCCATGACCTCCTAGCTTTGAGCATCTGGGTTGAGAAATCAGTTGAGATCTGAATTGGTTTTCCCCATATGTAATTTGACTTTTTTATCACAACCTTTAAGATGTTATCTTTTTTCTCTGTGTTAGTCATTTTCATTATAATGTGTCTTGGTGTGGGTCTGCTGTAATTTTGTACATTTGTGATTCTGTAAGCGTCTTGTATTTGATTTTTAATTTCATTATTTAGATTTGGGAAATTTTCTGATATTATATAATTGAAAAGGTTGTGCATTCCTTTGGTTTGTATTTCTGTTCCTTCATCTATTCTGAGATCTCTTACATTTGGTCTTTTCATGTTATTTCATAATTCTTGGATATTTTGTTCATGGTTTTTTACCATCATCCCTACATGGTTAGCTCTATTTTAAGATTATATAGTTTGTCTTCATTGACTGAGGTTCTGTCTTCCAAGTGGTCTAGTATGTTGGTGATGTTTCCTATTGAATTTATAATTTGGTTTATTGATTCCTTCATTTTGAGGATATCTGTATTTTTTTTTTCACAATCTCCAACTATTTATTTAGGTGGTCATTCACCATTCACTTCCTGTGATTTTTCTTTGATTATAATATCCTTTACTTTGCAGATCAGTTTAGCTATGTACATTCTAAACTGTTTCTTTGACATTTCTTTTACTGTGTTGTCAGTGGATTCTGTCATTGGAGCATCAGAGTTTGTCTGGGGTGCTTTATTCCCTTGTTTTTTCATGTCATTCATGTGTTTTCCAATCTAGCAATGTGGATCTAAGGCAGCACAGTTGTACCCTGGGGATCTATAGTGTCCCTGAAAGTTTCCAGCACCTCAACTTCAAGGGGGGAAATGAACATCAACAGTATCCAATATAAATAAAACACAGCCCCAAACCCACTAGATCCTATCAAGACTTCCACAGTTTTCTCACAACAAACAGAAATGACAAATTCAATTACTGTCCACACTATACACAGAATATTTGCTCAAAAACTTCACAATTCCAAATGTCAGACCAAGAGAGAACAGAAGTGGTGCAGGGCATGATGTTCATGAGGGGTGAGGAGAGAAGCCAGAAGCAAGTATCTACAATAAGTGTGGAAGAGGAATCAACAGATATTTACCATAGTGGAAGAAAGGATAGAGAATACGGGAAAACAGTCAAGCAAGAAGAAAAAAAAGTACACAATAAAAATTATAAATATAAGAATACACAACGAAACTATAAAATACTGTCCATACACCACATTCCTCAACAAACTGATGAATGAAAAATACCCAGTCCCCAAAATAATAAAGATGGTAGATAGAAAAGAGAAAAAATATTGTAAAATAAAACCAAAACAAAACAAACAAAAACTCCATTGAACACTGAACAACTGTTTGCTTCAGAGTTCAAAGTTTCTCAGTCTTGTCTCTTATTCTTCATGGGATTGCCAGGCCCAGACTGGCCCAAGCAGACCCAGTCACTATTCCTCTGATGTGAGTTTCAGATACCCCAGGCCTGGCCACATTGCAGTCCCAAGATCTCTATGCTATTCCAATTTGCAGAGGGATCACCAGGGATTCACTAATAGAGGAGCAACCCTGAAAAGAAGCTGCAAGATAGCAGTCACCAGCACTCCTAATAGGAAGATACCAGGTGTAGCCAATCCCACAGGCACTTCAGCATTGGACCTCCAGTTTCTGGCCAGTGTCCCCAAACAGAGGTGGCTGTGCCCTGAGACAAGCCAGCTGGTACCCTGGCATCCCAGTGCTGGCCAGGGTCTCAAGATGGAGATGGCCATGTGTAACCAAACCTGTAGGCTCTCTGGCAGTGGACCTCTGGGCAACGGCAGCCATGGATCAGCAGCAGTGGGCAGTGGGTCATCAGCAGTGGCACCTGGAGAACCATTTGGTAGTGGCAGCAGCACTGGTGGTAGTGGCATCTGGAGAGAAGACCTCTGGGTGACAGTAGCAGTGGCCTCTGTGGCAGCTGTGTAGGCAGCAGCCACGGCCAGGGAAAAGACCTTTGGGCAGTGGTAGCCACAGCATAGGTATTAGCCTCACCCAGGGAAAAGACCTCCTGACGTGGCAGCTGCACAGAGAAAAGGCTGAGTCCACCGCAGAGCTTAGGGGGATGAATTTACTTCAGTCACAGTCTGAGGTAAGGATCCACTCAGCAGGAAGATGGAAGGTGAGAGGAATGTGAAATAAATGGGTAGAGAGAACCCCTTTAATGATTCCTTAATCCCTGAGATTATATAATTGTTTCATTATCTTTTAAGGTAGCTAGTATGAATCATTCAATTTTGGAATACTGATATAGCCATTTTTCTCACTTCACTCATTTAAATTAAAATTGGCTTGAGAACAGATTTATAAATTAACAAAAAAGTGCAATGGTTTTTGTCTGGAACTCCCATTTATCCATGATGTCCATGAATCCCTGGTTTTTATAATCTAATAAGAAAGTTAATTTAATTACATCCACACCAAGAGAAAACTCTGGTATTTAGTGTTTATCTTACAATTGCTGCCTTTACTTCTTACTACTACACATGATTACTGTTCAACAATGGTTTTCCATAGCTCACCTCTTGCTGGTCTGTGTTGGAGGATTGTTTCACTGGCCCAAGTTTCCTAGCACTAGCCAGTATAGTCCTTCAAAGGGATATAACTTTGAGGCTACCACTTCCACTGCCTTAAAACATACCAAGATAACTGTCATTGGCTTTCCAGTTTTAAAGTTCTTGGTCTCCACTCTCATCCTCCTAAACCAATTCCTCTCCAAAATTACTATTAATGATGAGGATAACCATGTCTCCATGGGATAAAGTGTCACCCTTTGAAAACATGAGACTAATATCCCCTTAGCCAGCTGGTAGATAAGCACCACATGTCAAGAAGCTTATACTGTATAGCCTTTGAAAGAGAAAGAATCTTAATTCACTCCATTTTCCAGATAATTGGTCTACCACCACTCCTATTAAAATTGGCTTCCCTAAATTTCAAAGCCTCCTTCCAAGAATGTTAATACAGTTAATGCCTAAAAGAAAATTATTTTCCCATTGATAACAGTCAATGAATTACATTTCTGGACTTGTCAATAGAGGGGTTAATTCTATGTTTGTTCTGTAGCATAAATATTCTGCACCATTTAGAAACCTGTGTGAATTAAACCACATCTATTCCTTATAATGAAAGATAATTTATTAGAAATTCTATCTTGATCTTTATGGTTATGCAGGAATTACTTTTCCCTAAATGAACTTTCCAAATACTTCTACATAATATGTGAAATAAACTTTAGGGTTTTCTGTTGTAACTGCTTTCAAGCAGAGTGAAACAACATTGAGAGAAGAAAATATGCTCTACTTCAGATCAGAATGATTAAAGATTAAACAGACATTAGAATATTAAAACAGGAACAAGGGCAGGTGTTGTAAATGTTGTAATCACCTTTCTATCAACCAATTAACTCTGGTTTTGGTGAAGTTACTGGTTTTTATTCTGGTCTCTATACCTATTCAATATGGCCTTTTATTTGGAGTAAGGTAACTCAACTTCTGATTATGTGAATTAGGCCTAAGATTATTAGCATAATATATTAGCATAATTTATTGCCAACATACTTTTAGGAGTTGACCTATTTTTAGGTATAATAAAATGACCCAAATCAGTGCAATTGGCAATCATACTATATATCTATATCTACAGATCTGTATGTATATCTGAATATAATTAACTAGGAGACATTAAAGAGAGAAAAGTGAATGCTGTTAATAATTACATCAAAACATTATGCATAAACTGGAACTGTCCCAGGAACTAGAATGTATGAGAACACTCACTATAATACACATGAAATAGGTAGTTGGGAACTTCTGACAAAGAAGTTTCTGAATTGTGGATACATATCCAAATAAACAAAGTCAGTATCTCAAAGAACAATCTGCACTCCCATAATCATTACCTAATTATTCATAAAATAAAAACTGAAAAATGGAATCTACCTAAGGGTCCAACAGATAAATGAATAAAGAAAATGTGATACACATGTGTGTGGGTGCAGACACACACACACACACACACACACATACAATGGGATATTATGCAGTCATACAAAAATGGAAATCTTGCCATTTATGACAATATAGATGAATCTGAGGACATTATTATAAGTTAAAGTTAGGCATAGAAGAAAGACAAGTACTGCTTGATTTTACATTAAGTCTAAAAATGTTGAATTCATAGAAATTACAATAGAGAATGCTGATTGCTAGGGGTTTGGGTTAGAGAATATGGGGAGACATTGACCAATGTATCTATTTTTGTATGACTGGATACCACTGGGTGTGGGTATGTGTGTGTGTTTGTGTGTGTGTGTGTGTGTGTATGTGTTTGTGCACCTACACACATTTATACCACATGTATATATGTTCAGAAAAATGATGAACATGTTTTGGAGTCTAATATGCAGAATGAGTGGTGACGAATGACCCTATAATGGAGCATTAACCTGAGAAATTTTAAGAACCCCTCTGCAGCAAACAGTGCCAAGTTTTAAGTTGCACCTGAATTATGATAAAAAATAACTGATAGAAGGTAAGAAGAGTAAGATATTGTTAATAAAAAGAGCTGCATTGTTCTTTTTTACTATTAACTCTCTTTTCTTTTAATTGGTGAATTGGGCTCAGTTCTGAAAAGAGAAATATCTATTCCTATAGGACATATGATGCCCAATAACTTCCTCCTTCATACTTAATAATCTTATATGTGAGAATCCAATCTAATTTGTGGAAACAAATTGCTCCTCAGGGATATGTTATTTCAACCGAAACTGAATATATTACTCTTTTTTTTTTAAAGTAGCAATAAAGATTATATAAGATGCAATTCATTATTTTTCTGTTTCATGATTCCACTGGGAGATGAGACTTACATAGCTTACAGGATGTCTACCTTAATTGGGCTGCCTTTCAAATCAAATACAGTATAATTTTAACATAAAAAATGTCTCTCAAGGGAAATATTTCATTTGTAAAGACAATTAATGAAATTTCAAGTAAAATATCTTTGTAAGAGCAATGTAGAGAACATGTAAGTTCTCGTCAGCATTATAAGTGTTGCCAGAGTCTTAATTAGTGGACTTCAATTACCAATACACTAGAAAGTAATATGAGCATTAAAGTTCAGGTACAGGCTTGAGGGAGGCAGAATTATACCAGGACAGTAAAAATATAAATGCTAATATTCAAAATTTAAAACAATGGTAAATACCAGGGAATAGATTACTAAGAATCTGTAGACCTAAATCCTGGATTTGGCTCAATTAGGAGATTACTATATAGATTCTGATAATTCTTATAGTTTTCCCCATTAAACCATAAAATATTCTTCGTCCATCCAGATTTTGCTCTACAAATCAAATTCAGTATCCAAGGTCTTCCAAATTTGATTCATAATAATTGTTCAGTTGTGTCTCCTACTACTTCTCTTCACACACCAACACTAAAATAAATGGAAAAAACTTGCTAATTCCTAGCACACATGCTGTTATCCTCTTTATACTTTTATTCTTATTAATATAACTGGTTCAAGATTTTTCTCATACACACATATTATACCATTATTATTTATGTTAAATAATACCATATTTAAAAAAGTTTAGCATAAGTTTTTAAACTTCATTTTATTTATTTATTTTTATTTGGTGCTGAGGATCTAACCCAGTGCCTCACACATGCTAGATAAGTGCTCCACCACTGAGCCACAACCCCAGCCCCAATATTTTGGTATATATATGTATATACATTATTGAATGATTAAATCATTCTGGTTAACACTTCCAATATCTCACATACTTATCACTTTTTTGTAGTTATAATGTATAAAATCTACTCTTTTAGAAATTTTCAAGTATACAATGCATTACTATTAACTTTAGGCACTATGATGTAAAATATATCTTCAGAACTTTATTCCTCATGGTTAAATGAAAATCTGTGTCCTTTCCTTTGATTAATATCTCCCTTTCCTGTCTCTCATCCTCACCAGAACCTGTGAACTGGAATTATATTCTCTAATTCTATGAGATAAACATTTTTATATTTTGCATATGAATAATATAACGTGGTATTTATCATGTGCTTAGCTTATTTCACTTCTCATAGTGTGCTCTAAGTTCATGAATGTATTTGCAAATGACCAGTTTACTTCTTTTTAAGGCTGAATAGTATCCAATTATGTATATAAATGACATTTATTTTCTTTATCCACTCATATGTTTTGGAGCTTTAGGGTTTGTTTTTGAGTTCCTCTGTTTGCAATGTATCTTTGAATACTCTTTGTAGTGCTGCCTTGGTGGTCATGAATTCTTTTAGTTCATCTTTGTCATGGAAAGTTTTTGTTTCTCCATTTATTTAGAAAGAGAGCTATGCTATATATAGAAGTCTTGTCTAGTAATTGTTTTCCTTTATAGCTTGAACATTTCACTCCAGTCTCTCCTTGATATTGAGGGATCTCAGTTGAGAAAACAGAAGTGAGCCTTATTTGTTTGTCTCCACATGTGACCTGATATTTTTCTCTTGTAGCTTTTAATATTCTTTCATTATTTTCTATATTAGGCATTTTGTTTAAGATATCTCTTGGATTTAGTTTTAGTCTTGTCTATTTGGGGACCTATATGCATGCTCTATATAGATGCCTATCTCATTACTAATATGCATAGAATTTTCTATTATTATCTCACTTGAAGAGGTTCTCAATGCCTTCAGTATGAATCTTCATGTCATCTACTGTCTCAATCACTCATGATTGTTCCCTTGATGCTGTCCCAGAGATCTTGTATATTCTGATCCTCATCTCTTTTTTCATTATTTCATACTGAGTACTCAAGGTCTGAAGTTGTGTTTTCCACAATCTGATCTTTTTCTGATGCTTTCAAGTGATTTTTTAATTGGGAAAATTTGTTCTATTTTATTTGTTCTAATTCATTATACATGACAGTAGAATGCATTCTGATAAATCATACATAAATGGACTATAATTTATCATTCTTCTGGTTGCACATGATGTAGAATCACACCAGTAGGTTAGTCATATATGTACATAGGGTAATAATGCATGATTCATTCTACTATCCTTCCTACCCCCAAACCCCTCCCCTCTCTTTACTCCCCTCTGCTACTCTAAAGTATTTATATTCTTTATTAGCCCCCCTGACACTTATTGTGAATTAGCATCTGCACATCAGAGGAAACATTCAGCCATGGGTTTTTGGGGATTGGCTTATTTCGCTTAGCATAATATTCTCTAGCTCCATCCATTGCTCATCCAAATGTCATAATTATTTTTAAGGCTGGTAATATTCCATTGTGTATATGTGCCACCTTATCTTTATCCATTCATCTGTAGAAGGGCATGTAGGTTGGTTCCATAGTTTAGCTATTGTGAGTTGAGCTGCTATGAACATTGATGTGGCTGTATCACTACAGTATGCTGATTTTAAGTCCATTGGGTATAAACCAAGAAGTGGGATAATTGGGTCAAATGGTGGTTCCATTTCAGATTTTCTGAGGAATTTCCATACTGCTTTCCAGAGTGGCTGCACCAATTTGTAGTCCCACCAGCAATGTATGAGTGTATCTTTTTCCCCACATCCTTGACAGCTTTCTTTGTTGCTTGTATTCTTGCTAATTGCCATTCTGACTGGAGTGAGATGAAATCTTAGAGTGATATTGTTTTTAGTATTTTATTTTAGTTGTAGATAGACACAATACCTTTATTTTATTTTTATGTAGTGCTGGGGATCGAACTCAGGGCCTCACGCATGCTAGGTCAGTGCCCTAGCACTGAGCCACAACCCTAGCCCAAAATCTTAGAGTAATTTTGATTTGCATTTCTCTAATTGCAGGAGATGTAGAACATTTTTCTTTTACTTGTTGATAGATTGTATTTCTTCTGTGAAGTTTCTATTCATTTTCTTAGCCCACTTATTGATTGGGTTATTTTTTTGGGGGGGGTCTTAAGTTATTTACGTTCTTTGCATAACCTGGTGATTAATGCTCTATCTGAGGTGCATGTGGCAAATATTTTCTCCCATTCTGTATACTCTATCTTCATGTAATTGATTGTTTCTTTTGCTGTGGAGAAACTTTTTAGTTTGATTCTAACACATTTATCAACTTTTGATTTTACTTATTGTGCTTTAGGAGTCTTGTTAAAGAATTTGGTCTCTAAACCAACATGATGTAAATTTGGGCCTTCTTTTTCTTCTATTAGGCACAGGGTCTCTGTTCTAATGCCTAAGTCCTTGATCCACTTTCAGTTGAGTTTTGTGCAGGGTGAGAGATGGGGGTTTAATTTTGTTCTGTCACATGTGGATTTCCAGTTTTCTCAGCATCATTTGTTGAAGAGGCTATCTTTTCTCCAGTGAATATTTTTGACACCTTTGTCTAGTATGAGATAACTGTATGTATGTGTGTTTGTCTCTATTCTGTCCAATTGGACTATATGTCTGTTTTAGTGCCAATACCATGCAATTTTTGTTACTATGGCTCTGTAAAATAGTTTAAGTTCTGGTATTGTGATATCTCCTGTTTTACTTTTCTTGCTAAGGATTGCTTTGGCTATTCTGGGTCTCCTCTTTTTGCAAATATATTTCATGATTGCTTTTTTCAGTTCCACAAAGTTTATCATCAGCATTTTAATAGGAATTGCAGTAAATCTGCATAATGACTTTGGTAGTATGGTAATTTTGACAATATTAATTCTGCCTATCAAAGAGCATGGGAGATCTTTCCATATTCTATGGTCTTCTTCAATTTCTTTCTTTAGTCTTCTGGTAGTTTTCATTGTAGAGGTCTTTCACCTCTTTTGTTAGATTGACTACCAAGAATTTTTTTAAGCTATTGTGAATAGGGTAGTTTTCCTAATTTCTCTTTCAGTGGAAAAGAAGAACTCAAGCTATCAGTATTTGCCAGAGACATGATTCCATATTTAGAAAATCCAAAAAATTCCACTAGAAAACTACGAGAACTAATAATTAAGTTCAGCAAAGTAACGGCATGTAAAAATCAACACCCATGAATCAAATTTTTTCCTATCCATGTAGTGAATTTTTAATTTGATTCATTTCCAAGAGTTCTTATTGGTCTCTTTTTAGTATTTCCATTTATTTATTGAAATGGTCTTTCATCTCCTGTATTTGCCTTTTGCTTCTTTCCTTATATCTTCTTTTAGTTCATTGATCATTTTAATAATTACTTCTTTCTGTCTTTCTCTGGAATTTCATCTACTTCCTTCCTTGAGGCCTGCTCAGTTTTTGGCGATAGTATGTCCTCTATTCTATGTGTTGAAAGATTGTCTAGGTTCAAGTAGGCCTACATTATCCATTCACCTATGAATGGACACATAGGTTTCTAGTATCTTGGTCATAGTGAATAAAGATGCAGTGAGAAAACCAGTGTGATTATGTCTTCAAAAATGTATTCAAAATGATTTTATATTCTTTGGATATATACCAATCAGTGATATTTTTGAATCATATGCTAGATACATTTTTAATACATTGAGAAATCACCAAACCATTTCCATTTTGTCTGCATTAATTTACAAGTCTATTAACAATGTACAATGTGTTCCTTTGTCCACATCTACACCAACTGTTCTGATATAAGTTGGATATTTTTTGACTTTCCAAGTAGGCATGTGTTAGAAGCTTGGTTTGTAGCGTGTCAATATTAAGTGGTGTTGTGATACTTAAGAGGTAGGTGCTAGTAGGAGGTTCTTGAGAAGGAATTAAGGTGACTGTCATGGATTCATGCATATTTCTCCTGAGAGGATTTTTATGAAAGTATATGATGTTCGTTTCCCCTTTCTCTGGCATCCTGTTTCACCGTGTGTTCTCTACTTTTCACAAGCTATAAAGCTTATGTCTATGATCCCACTTTCATTGGGACACAGCTAAGGGAGCCTTTACCAGAGGCAATCAAATGTCACTGCCTTGTTGTTAAACCTCCAAAACTGTTCCCAAGAATTGAAAACAGAACCTTGAAGAGGGATTTATACACCCATATTCATTGCAGCATTATTTTCAAACACTCTAGAAGCATCATAATTGCCCATCAATAGAGGAATGGATAAAATGCGATATATGCATTCAATGAAATGTTAATTCAGTTTTTTTTATATGACAAATTCATTTTATTTATATTTATTTATTTATTTATTTATTTTTATTTGCTTATTGATTCATTGAGCATAAATGGAGTATAGCTATTGTTTCTCTGGTTGTACACAAAGTAGAGTCACACCATCTGTGCATTCATACATGTACAATGTATGAATGTCTGCAATGCTGTCTGTCACACATTCTGTTACTATTCTTATCCCCCACCCTGACCCCACCCCTCCCTCCCCTCTATGCTATCTATCCTTCCTCCATTCTTGCCACCCTTCTCCCCCGCATTATGCATCATCATTCATTTATCAGACAGACCATTCAGCCTTTGGATTTTTGGGATTGGCTGATCTCACTTAGCATAATAGTCTCCAACATCATCCATTTACCTACAAATGCCATAATTTTATTCTTCTTTATGGCTGAATAATATTCCATTGTGTATATATACCACAGTTTCTTTATCCATTCATCTACTGAAGGGCATCTAGGTTGGTTCCACAATCTAGCTATTGTGAATTGAGCAGCTATGAACATTGATGTGGCTGCATCACTGTAGTAATCTGATTTTAAGTCCTTTGGGTATAGGCCAAGGAGTGGGATAGCTGGGTCAAATGGTGGATCCATTCCAAGTTTTCTAAGGAATCTCCACACTGCTTTCCAGAGTGGCTGCACCAACTTGCACTCCCACCAGCAATGTATGAGTGTACCCTTTTCCCCACATCCTCGCCAACACCTGTTGTTGCCTGTATTCTTAATAAAAGACATTCTAATTGGGGTAAGATGAAACCTTAAGGTGGTTTTGATTTGCATTTCTCTTATAACAAGGGATGTTGAACATTTTTTCATAAGTCTGTTGATTGCTTGTAGATCTTCCTCTGTAATTCAGTTTTAAAAAGGAAGGATTTCCTTTTTAAAGGAAATGCTTTAATGCTATAATATTAATGAAACTTGAAGACAATTCTAAGTAAAATAAGACAATGTGTAAGCCCCAAATACTCTATGATTACATTCATATGAATTACCTAATGTATCCAAACTCAAAAAAAGTAGACTGTTGTTACCAGAGGCTGGGAAGGAGGTGGAAATGGGGGTTCTTGCTTAATGGGTATAGATTATCAGTTTCACAAGATGAAGAAGTTCTAGCGATCTGTAGCATAACAATATTTGCATAATCCAAACTACAGAGTCTTACACTTAATATGGTTAATATAGTAAATTTTATGTCATTAATTGTTTACTATGATTTGAAAAATGTAAAATCTATTATTAGCTCATGGTCTATACATAAATGGGTGATGGGTTAAATTTGGTCAATTGGCTAGTTTCCCAATCCCTGGTTTAGGATGAGAGGGAAATTTAAATGAAAGGAAAGAGTAGGTTTTGCACCCATCCAAGAATAGAATTTACACAATATTTAAATATCACTTTACCTTTAAATAACACTTAAGTTTTTCCAAAAACACCATGTAAAGAGTTGAATTGTTTCCCCTTAAAGGATATGTTGAATTCCTTATATCTGATACCTGGAAATGTGACTTTATTTGGAAATAGGGTCTTTGCAGAAATAATTAAGCTAAAAGAAGGCCATTAGGATGGACCCTAATCCAATATGACTTCATTCTAAAGAGAATGGAAGAGACATAGACGCATACCATGTGAAAACACAAAGTTTAAAGTTAAGGTGGTACAAGGTAAGAAATAATTTAGGATACCAGCACTGGAAGAGGCAAATGATGAACCTCCCTGAAAGTCTTCAAAGGAAGTACGGACCTGCTAACACTATTTTTTTTTACTTCTAGCCTCAAGAATTGTGAAAGAATTTCTAACTCCCTAGCTTGTGGGACTTTGATATAGTAGCCCCAGGAAATTAATACACACTATTGGGGTGTGGAAATTGTTATTTGTTAATAATCTTTTACATTCTTTGTGCAATAAAAGAATGATGTACAACAT
The DNA here is from genome assembly GCA_020662805.1 of Glaucomys volans. Lineage (NCBI taxonomy): Eukaryota > Metazoa > Chordata > Mammalia > Rodentia > Sciuridae > Glaucomys > Glaucomys volans. The sequence goes on along the minus strand of JAJEJO010042240.1, from coordinate 73,690 downwards.
AGCATACCATTGTTAATCAGAAGAGTAAATTCTAACTTGGAAGACAAACTTAATGCTCATGAAGCAATCTTATTCATTAGATTATTTAAACACTACATTGTATAGGAGTACATGTCTGGAGTAAGAAAGAACTCTTAGCAAGCTAACCAAAACTATTACTATAATTAATTTATAACATTAAATGGTAAAACTTAATGTTTGAAATGAGAAAATCCAAATCGACTGTCCTTGCTATTATGTTTTAGCTAAAAGTTACTGTCCCAAATATTTCATACTCTTTGCCTGTTGAAAAATATTTTGCATAATCACTTGTCAGATCATTATATATTTCATTAGTTATGTATCACATGAATATGAACTTCACCCTTTTTATTAAATGATATTGAATTTAACAGCTACCAAAATAAAAATGATTGTGTGGGGCAGACCGCATCCTTACTATTCTGCCTTTAATGTTCCTGAGCTCACTGAAATGTAGACAAGGGCTAACTGAAACTCCTAATATTGGACTCTATGCTAGTAAAAGAAGTAAGTGCCAAATATTGTATGGCAAGTAAAGTAAAACTGGAAACTCTCATGCTAAATTACTTTGGAAAACAAAAGAGCAATTATATCATTACCTGCATAACTTTAGGGAAATTATTTAACACCACTGTCTCAATTTCTTCATTAATAGAATAGATACAAATCCCTCCAGTTCCCCCACTTCACAGGTTCAATGTGAGACTTAGCACAATACCTGGATGACATAATAATATTAATAATAATAATAATAATAGTAATAACTTAAAACTACTGCTGTTTTAGTCAGCTTTTTCACTGTTGTGACCAAAAGACCTGATCTGACAAATTTTAGAAGAGGAAGTTATTTTGGCACTCAAGGTTTTAGAGGTCTTAGTCCATAGATGGCTGGCTTCATTGCTTGGGCCAGAGGTAAGACTGAACATCATGGTGAAAGAGTGTGGTGAAGAAAAGCAGCTCAGACATGGCACCAGGAAGCAGAGAGAGATTGCTCCCCTCATCACATACAAAATATGAACCCCAAAGTCACACTCCCAATGACCTACCTCCTCCAGCCACACCCTACCTGCCTACTGTTACGACCCAGTTAATTAAGTTTTTCATAACCCAATCATTTCACCTTTTATCTTTCTTGTATTTTCTTACACATGAGCTTTTAGGAAACCACTCATGTGAATGAAAACATTCCACCTATGGTCCCCCAAAACTCATGCCATCTCACAATGTAAAACACATTTAGTCCATTTTCAAGCATCCTCATATAATATTGACAGTCAGCACTGCTGAAAATCCTAGTTCAAGTCTCTTAGATTCAAGGTATACTCTCAACATGATCCCCTGTAAAAATCAAAAGCAAGTTTCATATATCCAACATATAAAGGCAAAGAGTAAATATTTCCTTTACAATAAGGAGAAATAGGTACACAAAAACAATATATGGGACCAAGGCAAGACCAAAATCCAGCTGGGCAAGCAAGTCCTGGAGTTCCACACTCCACATCCAACATCTTTGCCAAATGGCATGGTGATGTTTTCACCAAAGGACTTATGTAGCTCCACTCCTGTTGCCTTGCTGGTTTCAGCCCACATGGCTTCTCTCTTGGCTTGTCTCTGCTCAATTCCTGCAGCTTTCCTGGGCAAATATCCCCAATTGCTGGTATTTCATAAACTCAGGGGCTAACATTGCAGCTTTAGCTACCTTCTTACATCTTCACACATAACCCTCTCAGATGCTGCCCACAGGGAATCCAACACTCCTGCATTTTTCCTAGCTTCCCCCATCTTCCTTTGAAATCTCAGTGGAAGCTCTGATGACACCCTAACCCTAGCACCCTGTAATCCTGCGGAACCAGCACCACATGGTTGATGCCAAGGTCTCCCACCATCTGAGGAAGTAGCTAAGCCTCCAAGGATCATGACTGCAGCAGCCTCTGAGTGAGTATGGTAGAACAACTTCTAGGGCCCTCTGTGCAAATCAGATGTCCCTAAGATCTCTTCTCAAAGGAAATTTTTCTTTTACAGCCTTGAGCCTGAGGTCGGTGTGGTCTTTCAAATTATTGAGATGCCCTCAAGTCATCTTTTCTATTGTTTCTTGATTAAGTACTTAGTAGGGTCTCTTTGGTGGCTATAATCTCTTTCACTATCATAACTTTCTTAGCCTTTTTTTTAACTTGCACTTTTCTGGCCAAAATGTAAGTTTTTCAAATCTTTCTGCTTTGCCTTTTGCCTGATTATCATGGTAAATTTGGCTAAAAAGTGTCCCAATATCAATGACTCCAGCTGATGGCTGTGCTGTCTTGAGATATCCTCCACCAGATTAATTAGTCCATCATTTTAAAATTCAACCTCACAAAAAGTCTCAGGACATAGGCAAAATGTAGACAACTTCTTTGTGAGAACATATCATGAATGACATCCAATCCAAGTTCCAATAGGGTCTTCCTTTTCTGAAGCCACATGAGCCCAGTATTTACTATGCACAATCCTTTTGGCCTTCTGGTCTTCTGAGCTTCCACCAGAATTGTCCATTAAGCTCTGCTTATGATGATCTGAAATTTTCCTGTTTGCATACCTAAGCTTTTCAAAATACCTTTCCTCATAAGTCAACTTCAAAGGCTCCTGAATTATATGATCATTTTAGTCACAGCAATAGCCTCATTTCTTATTACTAATTTCTGTTTTAGTCAGCTTTTTCACCACTGTGACCAAAAGACCTGAGAAAAAATTAAGGAGGAAAAGTTCATTTTGGGGTTCATGGTTTCAGATGTCTTAGTCACCTAAAGTCTAAACCATAACAGAAGCCCAGGGAAAGAGACACAATTTAGCCCAATAGAATATAGTAAATGTTCTGGCAAAATGTTATTTTCTTAATGAAAAGAAATTAGTGGTGTTAAAATAATTTGAACTCAAAACAGATCATGCTGGAAATTCTCTCCAGCAATTCAGCAATAAAAACAGATGGGACAGAAAAAAAATTATTCACCACTTCTGTTAGAGGTTAAATACAAAAAAGAGGCTGGACTTTTATGTGAGGTGAAATTCAATGAAACTGAAGGATAATGAAGGGTTGGTATTAAGAGGGGAAATAAAGATCCAGTGAAACTCAATCAGAAGGTATGATCTGAATGTCTTAAAAAAATTCAATTCAAGATGCAAAGATCAGGAATATACTTTATAAAACAGGAAATTCATTGACAAATAGGTGCCCCACCATACAGCCTGTAGTTTAGAATATATTACTGGATCATGAAATGAATGATGTTTTAAATGTTCTCAAGTCATCTACATGTACCTTTGCTAGACTAAATGTAAAGTTGTTTTATTATAAAGTGCATGTACACAAAGTTACTCTACTAGTAAGTGTGCAGAGTTCAGGTCAAAACTATAATCTCAGAATATAAAATATATGTAAGTCTATTTGTGGCTGGGTGTGATGGTATATGTATATAATCCCAGCAGCTTGAGAGGTTGGGGCAGGAAGATAACAAGTTCAAAGTCAACCTAAGCAAGTTAGAGAGACCTTAAACAACTTAGCTAGACCATCTCAAAATAAAAAGGGTTGGGGATGTGACTCAGAGTTTAAACACCCCTAGGTTCAATCCCTGGTAGCCAAAAAAAAATGTCTTTGAAATTAAAACTAAGCATGAAAATGTTCATAATGAATATTCTTTGAACTTGGCAACAACAACTATGAGCCTTAATGATAGAAAAACACAGTTTCCTCAGAGAACATGGGTATAGATAAGAGTTCTCAGTACTGAAAAGTGAAAAGCACAACTATGACATTCAGATGAGCAAATTAAGAGGAAGAAAATCTTGGTAGAAACAACAGTGATTGTATCCTTGGTACTTAATGAATGTTCTTTGAGTATGTGCATAAATTTCTAGTAATCAACAAATAGTAATAAAACCAGAATCTCAAACCAGACCCTGTGGAATTAGAACTATATGAGACAGGGCACAGAATCACAAACTGAACTGTTTAGAACTTATTCCCTTGCTATAAGAACTGACATTTACTAATTTCTTAGTAAGATGAACTAGAACTAAAGATTGATATCAGAGACCATGGAGGGATATATTTATACATATGGTAAAAAAAACACTTGATTCTTAATTTAGATAAGTCCTATTATCTTCTTAAGGATTTGCATTAAGTAACCATTCTGAGTACTCATATATAGACTAGTGTACTATTCAACAATAAGAGATACAGAAAGGGCAAATACAACCAAGTAACCCTTATTATATATTCCTTAATAAGTTATATTTCACTTTATACATTGTTCATATTATGATCAATTGTATCTTTCATTAATACTTGACATAAAAGATGATTTTGTTAAACATGAATGTTTTTGTGTTTATAAAAGGCAACACATTATATAAACATGACATATACACTTTCATAATTTTCTTATTTTCTTTAGCCTAGGGATGTAAGGAAAAGAGACTAATACAGATACTTTAGCTACAGCATTCAAGGACTTCGTGTCTCATTCACAATGATGAAAATGCATTGGATGGCTTAAAGTGCTGCTACCTTTTAGTAGGTAAGTTAAAGTGATGATATATAAAACAGGAAGAAGTAAGGATATGGTATAGGCATGCAATGAGAGAGAAATGGGCCAGCCAGAGGCAAAGAATTCTGTTTTCAAATTCTTAGTTTCTAGCTCCCCCATGATCCATACACAAGTAAATTTCATTATCTGAATTATTACAAATTTTCTTATACAGAGAGACAGAACTAATATGCATAAATAAGTACAAAAATTGCACACTACCCTTTATAATTGGAATGCAATGTCAGAGAAGGGAGCCCTCAAGACAGTATCTATGTTAATTTATATTGTTGCTACCTATGGCAGTAGTTATTATTGCTTTATACTAATCCAATATGACAAGTTTAGTTGGGGTGATGGGAATTAAATGAAAAAATATAGTTTTTTTCCTCAAAATGTATAAGGCAGATTGAGCAGAAATATAGGAAGCAAAAATGCACAATTAAATCATCCAGGAATAACAATTTTTTATTTGTTCAATTATACATGGCAGTAAAATGTATTTTGACACATCATACCGAAATTGAGTATAAATTTTCATTCTTCTGTTCAAACATGATGTAGAATTACACCAGCCATATAATTATATAGGCACAGGGGTAATAATATCTGATTCAATCTACTATCATTCCTTATCCCATACCTCCTCCCCTCCCTTTACTCCCTTCTACCTAATCTAAAGTAACTCTATTCTTCCATAGTCCCCCCATTGTGAATTAGCATCTGCATATCAGAGAAAACATTTGGCCTTTGGTTCTTTGTGATTGGCTTATTTTGCTTAGCATGATGTTCTCCAGCTCCATCTGTTTAGTGCCAAATGCCATAATGTCATTCTTCTTTAATGCTGAGTAATATTCCACTGTGTATATATACCACATATTCTTTATCCATTCATCTGTTGAAGGGAACCTAGTTTGGTTCCAAGTTTAGTTATTGTAAATAGAACAGCTGTAAACATTGATGTGACTGTGTTACTGTAGTATGCTGGTTTTAAGTGCTTTGGGTATAATAAAAGGAGAGGGATAGATTAATCAAATGGTGGTTCAATTCCATGTTTTCTGAGGAATCTCCATACTGTTTTCCCTAATGGTTGCACCAATTTGCAGTTCCACCAGCAGTATATGAGTGTACCTTTTCCCCACATTCCCACCAACACTTGTTACTGCTATTCTTGATAATTGTCTTTCTGACTGGAGTGAGATGAAATCTTAGAATAGTTTTGATTTGTACTTCTTTAATTGTTAGAGATGTTGAACATTTTTTCGTATATCTTTTGACAATTTGTACTTCTTTTGTGAAGTGTGTGTTCACTTCCTTAACCCATTTATTGATCAGGGTGTTTTTTTGGTCTTAAATTTTTTGAGTTCTTTATATATCCTGGAGATAAGTGCTCTATCTGAGGTGCAGGTGGTCAAGATTTTCTCTCATTCTGTAGGGTCTCTCTTGATCTTGATTGTTTCCCTTCCTGTGAAGAAGCTTTTCAGTTTGATCCATCCCATTTATCAGTTCTTTATTTTACTTCTTGCACTTTAGGAGTCTTGTTAAGGAAGTCAGTTCCTTAGCTGACATGGTGGAGATTTTGGCCTACATTTTCTTCTATGATGCAGGGTCTCTATTCTAGTGCCCAAGTTCTTGATCCACTCTGAGTTGATTTTTGTGCAGGGTGAGAGAGGGGATAGTTTATTTTGCTACATATGTATTTCCAGTTTTGCCAGCACCATTTGTTGAAGAGGCTATCTTTTCTCCAATGTATGTTTTTAGTACATTTGTCTAGCATGAGAATAGAAAGAAAAAAGTAAAAATAAAAGAATACATTCTGGCTTAATGTTTTTCCAATAATATTTTTGTCTTCTTTCTTTACTGCATTTGTGGAGAAATCTCTCCTTTTATGTAATCAAGTAGATACAATTCCTTACATACATGACTTCAAAATCAAAATAAACAAAAATGAGTCTTTAAGGAAAAAAAAGAAGAATACAAAACAAAATTGTAACATACTAGAGATCCCAATCCTAAATAAACTGGTGCATGAAAAATACTTGGTTTCAAAAGTGGTAGAAATGTGAGAGAAAGAGAGAGAGAAATAAAGGATTTCGATGAAAAATTCAACAATTGTTTCCATTGAAGTTCAAAAGTTTCTCAGCTTCCCTTCTCAGAAGTTAGGTGGGTTTGATGCTAGTCCCACCTTCAGGATTTATTGGGGTTGCTAGGGTGAAAGGGTTAGTCTTGGAGCCTGAACTTCTGGAGGTGGGAGTTTAGTCTTAGGTATGCTCCAATCTCTTTGCTGGGGGCCTATTGGTTTGGAGATTTTAAGTTAGTGCACCTCCAAGGCCTAGCAATAGTTCATCCACATTTCAAGATTGAACCCCAGGAATCTCCTTTGGGTTCCACTTGTATGAAATAGGAGCCTGTTCTTGGCCCACTACTTGGCCTGAGTACCCCACAATTCCTGGTCTCTGATTCAGGCTCTGAGTTCAATTTCTCCCACCCCTGCCCTTCCAAATTCTTGGTCAGACACTTCCCTCTCAGTCCATCCTGCAAGCAGCCAATTTGGAGGGGGGGAGGAGGAAGCCGGGTGGGTTTCCACAACCAGTAATACACTGTGTAAACTTCTCTCAATGATTGATTTTCTCCTGGTCACTTAGGCACATTCTCTGTCATGCGGCATGGGTTTGCCACGCATGTTTTTCAAGACAGACTTAGGTCTACCTAGAGTCCACTCCTTTAGCTGCTGCTTCTGCAACAGGGCTGCAAAATGGCTCCTTCTGTTGTCCTCTTTGCATGCTGCTGAGAGAGATGGTGGCTTCCCTCCCATACTAGGAAAATGTGCAGCACAGATCACTTTTTTTTCTAGTGGTGCCTCTGATCTCTAATGTCTGCATACCCAGATACAACTCAGTCTTCCTGAGAATAGGGTTCCTTTAATTTCTTTATTACTTTACTGCATTCATATAAGGACAGTTCCGGTTTGCACCTCTAGAGCTGTTGTGGCTGTGGGCCTGGGGATCTTTTCTCCTTATTTTATTATACAAGATCTGCTGAGTACCTGATCTGTTTTGAGTGCCCAGTATTAAGTTCCAGTAAAGCCCCCATAATTCATGATCATTCATTCACCTTGTTGAAAAGTTCCCTGTCTGCTTTTCTTGGAGCCAGTAGGGAAGTGACCCCTCTATTCCACCATCTTACTGCCTCCCCCAAGAATAACTCTTATGGATGAGTGATGGCAGAAAGATGGCAGAATAGACCCTCTATATTCTTTCACTTAATCTATACAGAGACTTGATAACAAGATGCAGACAATTTTCTTTTGTGAGGCATACAAATTAAGAAAGTTTAATTTAATGGATTAGAACAGAGAAGAGTTCTTCTGAGTTTGGGGTGCCAATCCAGAAATATTTATTAAATATATGAAAATATAGAATTGGTGATCATCAAAGAAAGCAAGGTGTATGAAAATAATGTCAGAGAACATTTTAGAACAGTTAAAGCCATGGAGGACTCTGTAAGACAGCAATCAAGGGTCAGGGTTATGATTTGATAAAATGTCCAACTTGCCTGTTTTAGATAGAAAATACTCTTTAAAATGATTATGTACTGAGGATCTGGTATCAGAAAATCCTTATTTAAATTCTGGCTCTGCTCCTTACTGGCTGTGTAAGAAAGTTACTTAATTTCTAGGATAATAAATTTCTTCATCTCTGTATAACATCTTTATATATTGAAGTTTGTTAGATTTTGTGAAATGATGCATGAAATTAGTACGATGTTTTTAATGTAATATGACTTTTAACAAGTTTATTAGGATTATAATACTCTAAGATTCAACATTCTTTTACAGTAACTTTAAAAAGGAATTTGTTGCCACTATTCAGATGCAACCAGCCTTGCCAAGGTTATAGATGACCTCTACCTTGCCAAATCCAATTACCAACTCCCAATTTTCATTTTAGCACCTCAACAATGTTTAACAGAACAATGTTCAACAAACGTATTCCTTGAAATACTTTCTTCACTTGTTGTCAGGCACATCTGGTTTTCTTACTACCTCTCTAGTTGCTTCTTTCTAGTCTCTTTTTTGCACCATTCTTCTATGTATACCTGTCGATATTAGAATATTCTCAGGATAAGTTATCAGAAACTTTGTCATATATCTACCTACAGCTTTCTATATCATCTGTCTGCTATTCTTCTATATTTTCATCTCCACCCTAACTGCTCCCTTGAATTACAGACTCATCTATTCACATGTCCACATGACCTCTCTACTTGGTTTTCAAGTAAAGAGTTTAAGCATAACATGTCAAACACCACACTCTTGATTCCCACTCCCATAATTGAGTTCATCTCAGTATATGTTACCCATCCAATTGCTTAATATTAAAACCATGAACTGACATTTTCCATAGATCTTTTCCCCTTTACCATTATTGAGATATCATCAACAAGTAAGAAGTGTACATATCAAGGGAGTGAAACATAATTGTTGTGTGCATTGATTATGAAATGATCCAGCAATTCCATATGGGTATATATATGAAGGAAAAAGAATCACTAATTTAAGAAATATTTGCAGCCCCATGGTCATAGTAGCATTATTTAAAATAGCCAGGATATGAAAAACCTTCAAAAGTCCATGAATTTGTTGATAGACAAAGTCATGGAATATCCTCGCAATAGAAAATTAAGCATCTATAAAATATAGAAATTCTTCCATTTGTGACAACAGGATTGACCCTGAAGGATGCTATGTTAAATCAAATAAACCAGACACAAAACAATAAATACTTTATGATCTCATATATATACGCAGAGCCTAAAAAAGTCAAACCAAAATAACAGAGAGTAGAATTGTGGTTAACAGAAGTAGGGAGGTGTGAGAGTAAAGAGAACTCATGGTCAAAGGGTATAAACATTCCAGTAAAATATTAGTAAGCATTGAAAAACTAATATATAACATGGTAATTACAGTTAACAATACTTATATTTACTTATATTTGAAATTTGTTAAGAGAGGAGACACTCTTGATGCCTTGATTTCTCTCACATCTTCTATTTAAGCCATACAACAAATACTTCCAGTTAATTTAAAATATTTTCCAAGCCTGACTACTTTTCATCATCTCCACCATTATTATGCTAGTCGAAGACGCTGATATTTTTCTATGAACTACTGCAATGATCACATAATTGTTTTTTCCACTTCTTCCTTTGTCCCTTTAACACTATTTTTACACAGCAATCATAATGATCCATGAAAAAATTTTAAGTTATGCTTTTCAAATTCTCTAATGCCTGTCCAATCGCGCTGAGTAAAATCCATCTATATAACATCAATAGAAAGGGCCTATATGATCTGACTCTGGACAATGCACTTCAAATATCTACTACCACTTTCATTATTTTCTGTCCATGCTGGTTTTCTTGTAGTAACTTGACAATATCAAGTTCTTTTTCCATCTCAGGACTTTTGTATTGCTATTCCTTTGGAATATCCTGCAACATCAAAGAGTCCTCAGTTCATTCAAATCTGGACTCTGCATAAATGTCAATTTTTGGGGAGAGGCCTTCTTTCATCACTGTAGATGAATATATCCAGCTTTACTGGCCTCATACTCTGCTTTATTTTCCTTTCTAGCACTTATCACTCCCAGCCATTATATATTGTATAACATTATATTACATTATCTTTGTGTCTCAATTTTATGTCTTTATCTTTACTTATATTTATTATTAATAATAACATTATTAATCATCATCAAAACACAAGCTACATCTTTAACATCCTATTTTGGTGATATTAGTTGAATATCAAATTTTTGCTAAAAATTTTGCTATCATTTTTTGAAATCAAAGAAATGTTGAAGTTAGCATGAATTCTGAGTCAATGAGAAATGATTTTTCTAAAGTTGTAAACACCTGATGAAAGTGTTCTAATTCTTCCCTTGTGGTAAGAGAGAAAATCCTCTGGAAAATCTACAAAATAAATGTTTTGAAGAGTTTTGCATCTGATCATTTGAATGTTTTTTCTTTTTAAATAGACTGCTTTAAAAGCCCATCTGTATATAATCAGAGAAGCATAGAAACATTAACATGCATTGAAAATTCTGGATTAAAGCTCATTTTTATTCACAATGAAAAATGTTCTGCAGCACAACCTATAAACAGTAGTTTTGTTTTCCAAATTATAAGTACCATGTTAATTAAAATAACTCAGGACAAAAAACTCTTGATAGCTTCCTCCATTTCTGCAAGAAGTTGCTTTAATTTTTGAAGAATGTTACTTTATACTGCTTCTTTCTTTCCACATGGAAGGTCTCAAATTTTACACAAGATATCTCATTTTTAAAATGATTTTTGCAGCATCTTATACACGAAAAAATAAAACACAATGTTGCTATGCATATATTGAAAATAATGTTTCTCTCCATACAATACGATCCAAAGTTTTTTTTAATGATATAAGCAATATATGATAATGGAGTTATTTGAAACATGGTAGGAGTCAGACCATGCATTATTAAAAGTCCTTTTCATTTTAGTATTATTCCTTTATTAGTGGGAAGCCTAACTCAAAGTTAAGAATATTGCTTTACTTATTTATTTGTTAATAATTCTTTCATTGCAAGGTAACCTTTAATGGTAGGAGAATATAAATGATCCTCACGATGAAAGGAGATTTCTAGCATTTTCTCTCAAGTCTGGAATATTGGGGTTACACTTTATCATCAGTAATGCATTTCTTTTAGTACAAACTCTTCAAATTACATGCTAGTAAGAACTAGGTCATTACACTTATTTTCCTAGTTTCAACATAATGTCTTGGCTAAATGTATCACTATAAATAGTTATTCTCTAACTTTTTTTTTGGTCAAGAAAAGACATCTTTTGGGGAAATATACTTTTCATTTTTAAAAGAGGAATCAGATAGACAAAAGGATAATCAAAATATTATCCATTAAAGTAAATAGTGCAAGGATTTTCACAATTCTGTGGCTTCCCCATGATTATTATTTCTAATGAAGACATCATCATAAGTGAAATGATTTTTTTTTATTTTTACAGACTTCATTTTGATTCATTGTACACAAAAGGGGTACAACTTTTCATTTCTATGGTTGTGTATGATATACATTCATACCATTCATGTAATCATACATGTACATAGGGCAATGATGTCTGTCTCATTCCACCATTTTTCATACCCCTCCCCCTCCCCCTCTCATTTTCCTCTTCATAATCTAAAGTTCCTCTATTCTTCTCTCACCCTCCACTGCCCCAACCCGATTATATATCATTAAAGCTGTGGTATATATACACAATAGAATACTACTCAGTCAAAAAGAATAATATTATGGCATTTGCAGATGAATGGATGGAATTGGAGAATATCATGCTAAGTGAAATAAGTCAATCCCCCCCCAAAAAAGAAATTTATTAAGTGCACAAGGTATTTGTTTATTTTTTGTCCTAGGTCACCTTTTTAAAAATTCAGCGTTAACTCTTAAAATATTTTCTCTATGACACTGCTGTGAAGATATAAACCATCCCATTTTTCTTAATTAAATCCCTTGGAAGGATAGGAAAAGAATTGAGTAACAAAGGAAATAGACTATATTTCACGTAAATACAAGGTCATATAGGAAAAGAGACTATATATTCTTATAATCCTAAGCATAGTCAATTCTAATTTGTTTTTTAAAAATGTCCAATAGATCTAGATCCAGTTATTGTGTTAGCAAGAATTGATAGGGATGGTTCTCACAGTTACTGATCTTATGAATAGCTAGAAACAACTGGATGAAGAATTCACAGAGGTTTTCCATATGACAAACATGATGATTGTCAAATTTTCAAAACCTCCACTTCAGGTTTCTTATACAAATTACAGAGCACTAGGCAAGTTTATGATAAACATAGTATTTGATGTATGTACATCCAAGGTTTACTTTTACTTAAATTATCATAACAAATTTATATCCTAAGCACTAGTGGTACTTCTTCATTCAACAAAAATATAGGAAGTAAATGAAGAAACACCCCCCATAGCCTTAAATCATAAATTAGATCATTAAATAATAGCAATAAATCTTGAAATGAATTGTTATTACATAGGAAGAAATTACAAAACTCACAATTTTCAGTAGTATGTCTCTACGTCTCTGTTCTGGACTGAACTCTTGGTTTAATTAACCAAGTTGGAAGAAAAGTCTTTTATTTTTGTACCATAGCATTCAGTCACACACTGGAATTATATATTCCACATTTCAATGACTAAAGATTCATTTCCATTTCCCCCTACATACTTCCTCCTAATCACATAATGTTATACTTTAAATACAAATTCCAGATACCATATTTGTTCCTCCTGAAACCCTGAGAATCCATCCCATGTGCTAGCTTTCCACATTGTTCAAAATTCCCTCACCTTGGGGCATGCCACCATGGATGTAACCCGGATCTGGAAGAACTCAATGGAATGTCTCAACTATTCCATGAGGAGCAAAGTTGTTACCTTTCTCTCTATAGCATCCTCATTGACAGTTCAAATATACAAGATGGTAATGTCTACCCAGAAGTCGATTTTATATTGGAATAGAAGATTAATAGTACATAATGGTGATAGCTGTGGTTGTTATATATCTTTATTTATGTAGAACTGTGGAAGAAAGACAACTAGTAGATAAATATGGAAACTTGGCCTAAGTATTTTTGACTCAAAGTTATGTGTTGATATACAATAGCTCCATCTTTCTTAACATCAAATATCTCATATATTAGAAGAAAAGTGTACATATTTTTCACATAAACCCCTTCTTCTTTTAAATATGATTTAAGAAATTTATTTTTCTGATTCACTGTCTGGTAAATTTCTGTACTTGACTTTTTGGACAAGCTTTCTGGGTAGTAAGTTTGGGAAACTTACATTTTACCATAAATGCAGAGAAGCAAATATTTTGGGATATTGGTATAAATAATAATTGTCAGTTAAAATAATCTTTCACACTTTTATTGAAGTTCAAAAATCACATAAGCAAAAGTGTTTCTTAGGCAGATGAAAATCATGGGGATTAAATAAACATTTTATGACAGGAAAAGTGGATATGGAACTATAACAATCAGAAATTAATTCATTATTGCTTCATTTGTTCAGATAACAGAATTAAAGAATTTCAGATATAGGACAGAAGAAGGAAATGATACACAGAATTGTATGGAAGAAATATATGCATATCATTGTCTCTGATAAAAGTGAAACTAACTAGGAGAGAAACTATTACTCAAGAAATAAAGAAAATTGATTATGCTTTGATTATATCTATTACCTATGGATGAACTACTATGTATTCCTTTTTATTGAGAGAAAATGAAAGACTTCCTCCCTTTTATTCATAAAAGTAGATGAAAATCTCTGTAAGTGAAAAACACATATCCCAAGTAGCCTAAAATCATAAATTGGATCATTAAAAAATATCAATAATTTATGAAATCACTTATGTTATGACATAATGAACAAATTACTCAAGTCACAACTTTTACCTATTTTTGGAAAGATATAATTTCCTTATTAAAATTTTCAGTTCTTAAAGTTGTGAGGATTAAATTGTGTCCAAACTGAACCTCCATGAACAATTATGCTTATAATACTAAGTGGATTTTATGATCTCTGGTTTGAATACACTTTTTGACTGGGGTTTATATTTATTTTCTCAAATTGAAAATGAAGAATTCTTGAATTAATTGGATCTTCACAGAATGCGCTGTCATTTTTACACACATTGCAAAACAAACTTGCACGAACATTTTGTTCAGCTGCTTATCTCAGAAACAGACATGATGTTCTAACTTTTTGATAAAAACAATATGCTTTTTCTTAGATCATTTAAAGATAGTTGTAAACAATTGTAAAGCTGTTGGTATTAGTATTTCTTTTTGTTAAATAGTCATGTATTATTGAGTCACCAGGAAAGAAATTTTGCAGATTGGTTGGATTGTTAGTGATGCTTATGTTTTGCCTTTAGATATATAAAAATTTTAATTCTAAAATCAATTATTGGAAAGGGAGAAGAAAGGTAAATGGAAAATAAAGTCGAGTATCATTGAGAAACTTTATATAGTTGGAAAAACTCAACAAACATAAAAAGGGTACTCATCAGCAATTCTCAAGTAGAACTCCTTTAACATCCCTTCAGCTCAACTGTGTGTATTTGCAGAACTCAGAAGCCATGCCCCTTGTTTCCACAGATAGTGTGAAAAGAATTGCTATTAAAAGTGGCTTATCACTGAAGGGTGAAATGGATGAGTGCATTTGGTTTCTGCTAGCAAAGGGCAATCTCTCATGGTCCAAACAAAAGTCTACATAATCAGGGAATACAGATTTCACCCACAAACTCTAGTTTATTCACACTTTCCTTTTCTGTTTTTCACTGTAATTAACCTTCACATCTTGAATACCGTCTGGTTTGTACATGGTACTTAAAAATATTTATTGAATAGTTTTAATATTTCCAGTCCATTTTATTTTTCTTTTCTACCCTTATCCCTTTATTATTGAACTATAATTTACATATTCTCTTAAAGTGTAACACTCTGCTTCATGTATTCCTTTTTCTTTAAGCATCCTCTTTTACTTTTTCGCCACATTTTTCTCTCTTTAACCAATTGGGCGTAATTTATATTTACTATAGTGATTAAGCTCTGGAAATGTAACATGACTCCCAAAGCGCAAGAAATAAAAGCAGGAATCAATGGTTGGGATGGAGTCAAACTAAAAAGCTTTTTCTCAGCAAAGGAAACAATCAGCAATGTGAAGAGAGAGCCTTCAGAGTGGGAGAAAATCTTTGCCACACACACTTCAGATAGAGCACTAATCTCCAGAATCTACAAAGTGCTCAAAAAATCTTTACACCAAGAATACTAATAACCCAATCAATAAATGGGCCAAGGAAATGAACAGACACTTTACAGAGGAAGATCTACCAGCAATCAACAGATTTATGAAAAAATGTTCAACATCACTCGTTATAAGAGAAATGCAAATCAAAACCACTTTAAGATTTCATCTTACCCCAATTAGAATGTCTGTTATCATAATTCTAATCTATTTTCATTTGTCTGTAAAACACATCCAATTCTTTAACTTTTTTAAAATTGCTACAGAGAAAAAGTCAGACAATTCATACCTTTAAAGAATCTAGATCAATGAAAAATAAAGCATCAACATATCTGCTTTAAGTTACAAGATGAATGTGCTAATCATTAAATCAGTTAGAAAAAATGCCGTGAAAATGGATACTCATAAATTGAAATAGATAAAGCTTTCACCTTATTCAACCCGCATTTCATTCCAAAGCATAGCATAGGAAAAAAATCTGATTAATTTACACAGTTCCAGTTTTAAACTCTTAATATCCATGGAAAAAGGCAAGGAACTCTCATCTTCATTTCCTTTTTACATACTCATTTAACAACCTAGTCTTATATTTCCATGAAAGTATATGCATATGTATTTCAGCATTTCTCTTGGCAACCTAAAAAATAGTAGTATTATTGTATGCTTTTCATGTCTGCAATTCATTGGTGGCTATTTATGTCTTAGTCAATGCAGAGTATAATAAAAAATATGTACTTTCTCTTTTTCTTTTGCTTACAAACACACATGTGCACACTATTATGCAGTTTAAAGTACAACAATTAAAAATAAATGTTGGAATCTAGATATCTTCAAATATACTGAATAAATCAAAAGTCTCTTTAGGTTTATGTTTCAAATGTATGTGGAATCCATATAATTTTTATATCCACATCTGGTTGATAGAAGTTCATGGTAAGAAAGCTTTATTTCATTGGGGAAGTAAACATAATCATACCATTTAATTCCACATAGCAGTGAAACTTTGAGTAATAATAAAAAGTCACCCTGGGAATTACAATATTGATTTAAATCAGTGGCACCATATTATAATTTAGTGATTACAATAGTTGAAATTTTGGAACCAGAAGTTACATAAATCTCTTTTTCCAGAGATTTGTGGTAATTTGCTAAAAACTGTGAACTTGAATCAAAAATATAAAAAGTGAAATTTTGGCATACATATTCTTTCAGTAGAATTTTCAAAAAGCAATATTTTAGAGCTAGAAAATTAAAATAGATAAAGTGGCATAACAATAGCTTTCATTGGTTTGCCATATACAAGAATTATCCCATAGTAATTCAGAATTTGCTTCATTATTATTCTGTGTTGACTTGTTTCTGATGTTGTTGAGACTGAATTGAAGATTTACTTAAAAGAAATAAAGGTTGTTTCATATGGATATTTTATAACAATGGAATATAGGAAGTGTTTTATGGGACTATCCAATTTCAATTTGGGTATTACTTTAACAATCATTTCCTTTTAAATTATGCATCACTGAATCTAGTCATGAGGTGACCAAAAAGATAGTCAATTCCAAACCAAAGAACATTCTGTAAAACAAAATTCTTCAAAAAGTAAGACCAAACATAAGGGGCAACATAACTGTCCTGACTATAAAGAGAAATGAAAACTAAGTGCATTGTATAATTCTTATTTGAGTATTGAATTAAAAATACAAAAGACATTATTTGGACTTTGGGGGATGTTTGAATTTGTCTTGTATATTAGATAATGCTATACGCTATAACAATGTAAAATTTCTTGAGTATGATAATTACACTGTGCTTATGTAGGAAAATATATTTGATTTAGGAGACAATGTCAGTTTGTTTAGATTTTTAGTGTTACAAAATATGAAAGTTACTGTCATATGGTTCAGTAAAAATACATATGTATCAAGAAAGAAGGAAAGACCCAAGAGTGGTGGTGTACACCTGCAATCCCAGTGATTCAGGAAGCTGAGGCAGGAGTATCATGAGTTTAAAGGCAGTTGAGGCCCCAAGCAACTTGGAAACATCCTGTCTCAAAATAAAAAACAAAATAAAAATTAAAACAAAAATAAAAATGGCTGACAATGTGGTTCAATGGTAAAGTGCCCCTGGTTCAATTACTGGTACCAAAATTTAAATAAAGAAGGAAACAAATAAATTTTATATGGTGAATGACTTGCTCAAATAATTTCATGAAATTGAAAGGGAGATAACATTCACAAATACATTCTGTAAGACTGGTATAATGCTAATACCAAAGCCAGACAAAGACATATCTAGGAAACAAACTACAGACCAATCTTTCTATTGAACATAGATGGAAAAATCCTCAATAAAATATTAGCAAATCACATTTAAAAACATATCAAGATGATATACACCTTTATTAGTGGTATTATACAATTATTCCTATTACAATTACTATTATTCCTATTTTTCTTTTATTAATATTGTTCTTACCCTATATTTTCCTATTATCCATCTCTCTCCTTCAAGACTCTTTCTCCCATTAATCATGCTAATAACCAATTTCTTTTAATTCCACTTTCACCATTCCTAAGACATAATTCCTCTATAGACTCATTTATCTCATTAACTTTATATCCTACACCCCTCCCCATCCTCTTTATCCACCATTAGAAATTATCATTCTATTGCAAACCTATTGCTTAAGCTATAGATAATAATTGAACTAATCATCACTGTTTATTAAGACAACACAGTTAATGACTTAATAGGGATGATTTGAGTTAAGGATGCATATTGTTTGTATGGTGTGCTGCTAATATTGATTTCACATTTCAAGGTGAGGTATTGGAAACCTACAGGAACACTATAAGTCTATAAGGGAGAAATGGCAATACCTCAGATTCACACTGCTAGAGGGGAAGATACAAGAACAACATAAGAAAACAAGGGAAGAAAGTGACCAAAACAAACCTAGAGGCTACATCAATAGAATTCAAGGACAGCAAAGAATAAGAAATGTAAGAAAGGGAGTTCAAAATATACATAATAAAAATGATCCAAGAAGCAAACGATGAGATAAGAGAGCAAATGCAGGCAATGAATGATCATACCAATCAACAGTTGAAAGAGCAAATGCAGGAAGCAAAAGATCATTTCAATAAAGAGATAGAGATTCTGAAAAAAAAAAAACAAACAGAAATGCTTGAAATGAAGGAAACAATAAACCAAATAAAAAACACAATAGAAAGCATAACCAACAGGCTAGATCACTTGGAAGACAGAACCTCAGACAATGAAGACAAAATATTAATCATGCAAACAAACTTGACCAAACAGACAAGATGGTAAGAAATCATGAACAGAAACTTGAAGAATTATGGGACATCCTGTAAAAACCAAATTTAAGAATTATTGAGATTGAAGAAAGCACAGAGATAGAAACCAAAGGAATGAATAATCTATTCAATGAAATATATCAGAAAATATCCCAAATCTGAAGACTGAAATGGAAAATAAAATAGAAGGGGCTTATATGTCACCAAATTTAAAAAATTACAACAGATCCACAGCAAGGCATCTTATAATGAAAATATCTAACATACAAAATAAAGATAGAATTTTAAAGACTGTTAGAGAAAAGCATCAGATTATTTACAGGGGTAAGCCAATAAAGATATCAACAGATTTCTCAGCCCAGGCCCGAAAAGCTAGAAGAGCCTAGAACAACATATTTCAAGCTCTGAAAGAAAATGGATGACAATCAAGAATCTTATACCCAGCAAAACTTACCTTCAGATTTGAAGATGAAATAAAATCATTCCATGATAAACGCAAGCTAAAATAATTCAAAAATAGAAAGCCTGCCCTACAGAAAATCCTTAGCAAAATATTCCAAAAGGAAGAAATAAAAAACAACAATGTAAGTCAGCAAAGGAAGGAATGACCCTAAAGGAATAGCCAAATAAAGGAGAAACCAAGTCAAGTTAAAGACCAAAAATAAGCCTAAATTACCAGAAATACAAGTCATATCTTAATAATAACCGTAAATGTCAATGGCCTAAACTCCTCAATCAAAAGATATAGACTGGCAGATTGGATTGAAAAGAAAGACCCAACAACACGCTGACTTCAAGAGTCTCATCTAATAGAAAAAGATAACAAGAAAGTAAAGGTAAAAGGATGGGGAAAAACATACCATGCACATGGACTCAGTAAAAAGGCAGGGATTTCCATCCTTATATCAGGTAAAGAGGACTTCAACAAAAGTTAGTCAGAAGGGATAAAGAAGGACATTTCATACTGCTTAAGGGAACCATAAATCAGCAAGACATAAAAATCATAAATATTTATGTCCCAAACAATGGCACATCCACATACACCAAAGAAATCATTCTCAATTTCAGGAACCAAATAGACCACAATGTAATAATACAAGATAATTTTAACACACCACTCTCACCATTGGATGGATCTTCCAAACAAAATTGAACAATGAAACCCTAGACCTCAATAACATAATTAATAATTTAGACTTAATAGACTTATATAGAATATTCAATCCATCAATGAGTGAATATACTTTCTTCTCAGCAGCACATGGATCCCTCTCTAAAATAGATCATATGTTGTGCCACAAAGCTATTCTTAGTAAATACAAAAAAATTAGAGATACTACCTTGCATTCTATCAGATCATAATGGAATGAAATTAGAAATTAATGACAAAAAAAAAACAGAAACTACTCCAATGCCTGGGGACTAATTGATATACTATTGAATGATGCACAGATAACAAAAGACATTGAGGGGAGATTAAAAAAATTCTTAGAGGTAAACAAGAACAATAAAACATATCAAAACCTCTAGGACACTATGAAAGCAGTACTAAGAGGAAAATTCATTGCATGGAGCACATTCAATAAAAGAAGAGGTCAACAAAAAATTTAACTAACATTACAGCTCAAAGCCCTAGAAAAAGAACAGATCAACATCAAAAGTAGCAGACAAGAGGAAATAATTAAAATCAGATCTAAAATAAATGAAATTGAAACAATAGAAAGAATTTAAGAAATTGACAAAACAAAAAGTTGGTTCTTTGAAAAAATAAACAAAATTGATAAAACCTTAGCCACACTAACGAAGAGAAGGAGAGAGAAAACTCAAATTACTAAATTTTGCAATGAAACAGAAAATATCATGACAGACACTATTGAAACACAAAACATAATTAAATGCTATTTTAAAAATCTATACTCCAAAAAATAGAAAATCTTGAAGACATTGACAGGTTTCTAGAGACATATGATCCACCCAAACTAAGTCTGGAGGACATACACAATTTAAATAGATCAATTACAAGCAATGAAATAGAAGTCATCAAAAGCTTAAAAACCAAGAAAAGTCTGGGACTAGATGGATTCTCAGCTGAGTTCTACTAGACCTTCAAAGAAGAACCCATTCCACTACTCCTCAAAGTAGACCATGAAATAGAAGAGGAGGGAACCCTTCCAAACTCATTCTATGAAGCTAATATTACCCTGATACCAAAACCAGACAAAGACACATTGAAGAAAGAAAAATTCATAACAATATCCCTAATAAACATAGATGCAAAAATTCTTAACCAAATTTTAGCAAATCACATACAAAAGCATATTAAAGAGATAGTGCACCATGATCAAGTGGGGTTTATCCCAGGGATGCAAGGTTGGTTCAACATCCAGAAATCTATAAATGTAATTCATCACATCAACAGGCTTAAAGTAAAGAATCACATGATTATTTCAATAGATGCAGAAATAGCATTTGATAAAATACAACACCCTCATGCTCAAAACACTAGAAAAATTAGGGATAGTAGGAAAATACCTCAACATTGTAAAGGCTATCTATGCTAAGCCCACAGCCAGCATCATTCTAAATGGAGAAAAACTGAAAGCATTCCCCCTAAAAAATGGAACAAGGCAGGGATGCCCTCTTTCACCACTTCAATTCAACATTGACCTTGAAACTCTAGCCAGAGCAATTAGACAAACCAAAGAAATTGAAAGGATACTAATAGGAAAAGAAGAACCCAAAATATCACTATTTGCCAATGACATGATTCTATATTTACAGGAGCCAAAAAATTCCACCACAAAACTTCTAGAACTCATAAATGAATTCAGTAAAATATCAAGATGTAAAATCAACACTAATGAATCTATTGCATTTTTACTCATAAGTGATGTACCCTCTGAAAGGGAAATGAGGAAAACTACCCCATTCACAATAGCCTCAAAAAAAAAAATACTTGGGAATTGATCTAACAAAGGAGGTGAAAAAATTCTACAATGGGAACTACAGAACACTAAAGAAAGAAATTAAAGAAAACCTTAGAAACTAGAAAGATCTTCCATGTTCTTGGATAGACAGAATTAATATTGTCATAATGGCCACACTACCAAAATCATTATACAAATTCAATGCAATTTCAGTTAAAATCCCAAAGACATTCATTGTAGAAATAGAGAAAGCAATCATGAAATTCTTTTGTAAGAATTAGAGACCCAGAATAACTAAAGCAATCCTTAACAGGAAGAGCAAAGCAGGTGGTATGATAATACCAGATCTTCAACTGTGATACAGAGCAATAGTAACAAAACATGGTATTGGCATCAAAATAGACAGTAGACCAATGAGACAGAATACAGGACACAGAGACAAACACACTATAGTTATCTCATACTAGATAAAGTTGCCAAAAACATGCAATGGAGGAAAAATAGCCTATTTAACAAATGGTGATGGGAAAACTGGAAAACCATATGCAGCAAAATGAAACTGAACCCTTATCTCTCACCCTGCACAAAACCCAACTGAAAATGAATGAAGGACCTAGGAATTAGACCAGAGACCCTGCACCTAATAGAAGAAAAAATAGGTCCCAATCTTCATCATATTGGCTTAGGACCAGACTTCCTTACCATGACTCCTAAAGCACAAGAAATAAAAGCAGGAATCAATACTTGGGATAGATTCAAACTAAAAAGCTTTTTCTCAGCAACAGAAACAATCAGCAATGTGAAGAGAGAGCCTACAGAGTGGGAGAAAATCTTTGCTACACACACTTCAGATAGAGCACTCATTTCCAGAATCTACAAAGAACTCAAAAAACTTTATAGCAAGAATACAAATAACCCAGTAAATAAATGGGCTATGGAAATGAGCAGACACTTCACAGAAGATCTGCAAGCAACCAACAGATATATGAAAAAATGTTCAATATCCCTAGTAATAAGAGAGATGCAAATCAAAACCACCTTAAGATTTCATCTCACCCCAATTAGAATGTCTGTTATCAAGAATACAAGCAACAACAGGTGTTGGCGAGGATGTGGAGGAAAGGGTACACTCATACATTGCTGATGGGATTGCAAATTAGTGCAGCCACTCTGGAAAGCGGTGTGGAGATTCCTTAGAAAACTTGGAATGGAACCACCATTTGACCCATCTAACTCACCCTGCAGTTTATACCCAAAGGACTTAAAATTAGCATACTACAGTGACACAGTCACATCAATGTTTCTAGCTGCTAAATTCACAATAGCTAGATTGTGGAACCAACCTAGATGCCCTTCAATAGATAAATGGATAATGAAACTGTGGTATATATACACAATGGAATATTATTCAGCCACAAAGGAGAAAAAAATTACATCATTTGTAGGTAAGTGGATGGAGTTGGAGAATATCATGCTAAGTGAAATAAGCTAATCCCCAAAACCCAAAGGTTGAATGATTTCTCTGATAAGTGGATGATGATACATAATGTGGGGGAAGCATGGGAAGAATGGAGAAAGGATGGATTGCGTTGAGGGAAATGAGGGCTGGGGAGGAGGCAGGGGGAAGAAAAGATAATAGAATGAGACAAACATCATTACACTATGTACGTGTATGATTATGCAACTGGTTTTACTCCATTTCATGTACTACCAGATAAATGACATTTGTACCCCATTTGTGTACAATGAATCAAAGTTATATATATATATACATATATATATATATATATATATATATATATA
>JAJEJO010042240.1:0-50066 GCA_020662805.1 Glaucomys volans | reverse complement strand
TATATATATATATATATATATATATATATATATATATATAAAGAAGTCCACTAAGGGTGAGAGAATAAATGTGGCCCATGAGGAGCTGTGCTGTACTACAAAGAGCTAGTTGAGTTTTCTAATTTATACAATTATAAATCCAGGGAATAAATGTGGAAATGGATATTATGAATAGAGGATAATAGTGTGAGGAACATGAAGTTAGTTCAGTCTGAATTTATTTGCAAACATACATTTGTGTTTAATGTGGCAGCTTGGGGAGATTATAAGGGCTCGATCAGTTTGTTAGGTTGCCTGGATGAATCATGGATCAAAGAAATGTCCCACTGTGGGTGAGTAGAAGATAATCCATCTCTCTTGTGAATTAGACATACTTTTTACTAATACTTTGAGAAATAAATAAATTAGGGAAGCTTCGGTATTTCTGAAGAGCTCTGATTGCTCTTCTCTGTAAGACAGATCTTAGTCATGGCACTCAGCTACCAAAGGCAAGATGGATATAATTATCATAATGGGGAATAGAATTTAAGAAACAATCAGAATAGTCTTACCCATGACATTGTCTGTTTAATCATGGTGTTCCTAGAAATGAAGTTTATCAAACATATATTAAATTTTACTAGATATATATAGATTATGAAGTTCTAGATTACATGATCAAAATCTAAACTTAATAAAAATAGAGAATCACAGCCCCTGAATAAATTCCAAGACTTCAGGAAGTTTACAGACTCAGAATCTCTTCAATTAATTGGAAGACAGACTTCATGAGAAAGGAAGCTGGTTACTATCAAAAACTGATACTGTTAGTACTTCCACAAAATGACCTATAGACTTCTACCATTTTATCTGTGCATTATAGAAAAAGGAAATAATTAAATATTTCAGAGAATTCTGGATACTGTCTCAGAACTGGAATTGATTCATGAGATGCATTTTGATATGGATTTCTCTTAGAAGGAATTTTTCCATATGTAATTGTTATTCAGTGCACCCACAGAACGGGAAAGTTAGGCACCTACTACTCCTTCATCTTGCTGATATCACCTCCTCATAGGTACAACTTTATATTGTATTTTTAGTGATACGAAACAGTAGAATCCATTTTGGTGTAATTACACAAGCATGGAATATATTTTATTCTAATTAGGATCCCATTGTTGTGTATGTACA
This sequence comes from Glaucomys volans, assembly GCA_020662805.1. Classification (NCBI taxonomy): domain Eukaryota; kingdom Metazoa; phylum Chordata; class Mammalia; order Rodentia; family Sciuridae; genus Glaucomys; species Glaucomys volans. The sequence goes on along the minus strand of JAJEJO010042240.1, from coordinate 48,893 downwards.
TCATGGTGGATTCCCTCTGGTGTATTTATATAAGTACATAAGAAAGTTATGTCAGATTCTATCTATGTCTTTCCATTTCCTATCCCCCTTCCCTTCACTTCATCTCCCTTTGTCTAATCTACTGAATTTCTACTCTTCCTCTTGTCCCCTTAAGTCAGTCCCAAAAGGGACTTTTTTAAATGAAGAAAATGATTCAGTTAGTTTCATGGCAATAAATTTGATAATTTAAATAAACTGTCCTAGAAAAAATGTAGTAAGATAGATTCAGGACAAGTAAGAAAAATTTCAATGAAATATCTTTTAAGTAATTGAACTCAATAGTTAAAAGTTTAGGGGTGGGGATATAGCTCAGTTTGTTGAGGCCCTGGGTTCAATCACCAGCATCACACACAAAAAAGTTTGATTCCTAGGGAAATGTTAGATCTTGATTATTTTAGATCCAAGTTTTCCAAACATTCAAAGAATAGTTTATAGTTAATATATCAAGATATTTTGTAGGGAAAAAACTGAATACATAATAATGCTGACCTCTATTTATGAGACTAGTATGGTTGATATCACAATCAGATAAAAACAATATGGGAAAAGGAAAATTATAGGACATTTTCACATTTGATAATAGAGCAAAAATCCTAAATATAATATTATTGGCCTAATTCTACCAAGAAATGAAAAATATAATACACATTCACCAAGGGACTTTATCTTCAAAATGCAAAGTTTATATATAATGAGGACACTTATCAATGTGATTTAATACTTTAAGAGGTTAAAAAAGAAATCTAGGGTAATTTCAATAAATTAAGACAGATCTTTTGACTCAAAATTAGAAATTATGATAAACTTTCTAAATAAATTATAAATAGTAAGGAACTTCCTTAGTATGATAAAGAGAATTCAAAATACATGACAAAGTTAATTATGAACTATAAGAAGCAGGCCACTGGAAGTCCAAAACAAGATAAAGGACACCAACTATTATGACTTGTATTTTCCATTTTTCTAGCCAGCATATTAATTTTATCAATTAATAGACTGAAGAGACAACCTTCACATTGGGATAGAATATTTGAAAATCATACATCAGCCAATGGGTTAATCTCCAGAAGGTTCTATAAGCTCAAACCTTGAAAATAAGAAAACAAATAACCACATTAAGAAATGGACAAGGAATCTGAAAAGGCATTTTTAAAATGGCTAAAAAATATATTTCAAAGTTATTAATATCACTAATAATCAGAGAAATGTAAATTAAATTTACAATGATATATCAACTCACACCTATCAGAATAACTGTTATCAAAAATAACAAAAATGAGCCAGGTGTGGCAGTGCATACCTGTAATCCAAGATGCTTGGGGAGTTGAGACAGGAGGATCATGAGTTCAATGCCAGCCTCAGTAATATATAAGGCCCTAAGCAACTTAGCAAGACCCTGTCTCTAAAGAAAATATAAAAAGGGCCGGATATGCAGCTCAGTGATTACCTGGGTTCAATCTCTGGTACCAAAACAAACAAACAAACAAAAGAGATGCCACAATCAAATATAATCAATTTTGGCAAGGATGAGAAGAGGGAATCCTTTTTATATTCGGGAAAATGTAAATTAGTATATTAATTTTGGTAAACAGTATGGAATTTCCTCAAAAACTTAAAATAATTGCCATTATTGGGAATATACCCAAAGGAATTGAAATCAGTATATAAGAAATATCTGAAGAGGAATCAATAGAATGGAGGGAAGTAAAGGTGGGGGGACTGCTGGGGAGTGGGTTGTTTCATGCTTTTGTGATAATGTCAGTGTTTACCCTGGTGTTGTATGAAACTAAAACTAATAAAGAAACATCTGCATTCCATAATCCTTCCATTATTAACAACATCCGAGATATGAAAACAACTAGTGAATTGATAAAGAAAATGTAGTATAACAAATACAATGGAATACTATTCAGCCTCTGAGAAAAAGGGAATTCTATCATTTACAACAGCATAGATGAACTTGGAGGATGTTATGCTAAGTTAAATAAGTCCCAAGCCAGGCGGGGTGGCGCACACCTGTAATCCCAGCACTTGGGAGTCTGAGGCAGGAGGATCATGAGTTCAAAGCCAGCCTCAGCAACTTAGCAAGGCCCTAAGCAACTCAGTGAGACCCTGTCTCTAAATAAAATACAAAATAGGGCTGGGGATGTGGCTCAGTGGTGGAGTGCCCCTGGGTTCAATCCCCAGTACCAAAAAAATAAAATAAAATAAGAAAATAAATAAATAAATAAGTCCCACACAGAAGACAAATACTGCATTGATCTCACTTTCCTCTGAAACAAAAGTAGATAATAGAATGGCAGTTATCCTAGGCTAGTTGAGAGAGGACTGAGGAGGAAAACTTCAGGAAACAAAACTTCAAATAGAGGGAAGGAATAAGTTCTACTGATCTATTGCACAGTTTGGTGACATTAATAATAGTTTTAGGATAGTATACATTCCTACATACATAATTGAATATGCCAAAATGAATCTCACCAGTATGTAAATTCACAAAACAATAATTAACAAATTGTATGTAAATAGCAGAAAGATCAGTATAATACAGTAGAGGGAATGGAAAAGTGGGAAGGTGGTTTGGAATGAAAGGGGAAATCCTTGGGGCTAAATTAGAGCAAATTATATTACTTTTTTTACAATGTCAAAATGAACCCTAATGTAATATATAACTTACAAAGAATCTATGTAAAATAAAAATAATTCTAGGTTAGTTATAATAATATATTGAGTATTTCAAAATTGCCAATGGAGTAGATGTTAAATGTTCCTTTCAGAAAGAGTCTCTACCATTACCACATAAAGGATCCCATAAATACAATTATTATTTGTCAATTAAAACTTTTTTAAAAACCAAAATTTTCTAAATTTAAAAAATATGTCCAATGGTTTAACTATTTTTAAAGTTTGACAAAAACATAAAGGAATAAATAAATATATAAATATAACTCTTGGCAACTGTTTGTTGAAAGACTATGTTATATTTTATCATACAGTTTTACTAAAATTTGCTTAATCACTCCCCACTTGTAGGATGTTTATGTTTTTATAACTTATAATTTAAATAGTGTAATGAAACTTCAAAAACTTCAAAAATTTCACTAAAATATTTAGACAGAAATATTGAAAATTATCAATTTTATATAATTTTCACTTGTAAAGATAATATACATAAATTTATTAAAATTTATAAAATAGTCCAGTAATATTTATTTAAAAAATGAAAAATACACCTAAATCAATGTGTGTCATATTATCTACTGGCAAGTTTAAAACATATTATTAATTATTAAAATAAATCAGTTTTAATAATAAACTACATGGTACTTAGTAATGATTGTTTAAAATACAGAAGACTTTGATAGAACAAATTCAGAAAGTATGTTGGTAGACCTATATGAAAATTTGAATAAAACAGATAAATATTATTTTGATATATGAAGATTCAATATGATAATATTGTCCTTTGAAACAATACTAATCTGTAATTTCTCGTTTTTTCAACAGAGAGGAATGATAGAAGGGAATAAGACCAGTGAAGAGTTCACAGGGGATTTTCAGGTTTATTTGCAATATTTTATGTATTAAAAATTGGTATGAAGCATATATAAGAAATATTTAGAAATAACTCCATCAGATTGTAGGCACCTATATGTTTGTTACATTTTATCATTCTCCCTGTTTTATATGCTGGAAATGTTATATTAAAATTTATATGAAAATAAATTTGTAAAACTAGGCAAGAATGAGGAGCAAACTCAGACCATCAGTCATTTCAAAATTGTAACAGGGATATATGGGTATATATGTGTGTATGTTTATAAGAATGCACCAAAGTTAGAGCAATGAATATTTCCAGGTTTCATGATTATGAATTTTTTTCACTTCTCATGTTTCTTCTTCATTTTTCATATTTTCTGAAATAATTCATTTATTCAACTAATGTATCTTGAGCTATTATATCATTGACACTTGAAATATGCTTTGTTAGATCATGGAGAATTATGTTCTAGATTCTGGAAATATAGCAGTGACATGAATAGATAATTTCCAGCCCACATTTACTTAGATACATGACTACCATGTATACTAACTTATATGATGATAACTGCTATGGAGAAAATATAAATGCAGGAAGCTGAATACAGAATGCTGGAAGTAGAGTAGTGGTTGGTATTTAAAATGTATTAGACAAAGATCTCCTTAAAAAGGCAAAACAAACAAACAAACAAACAAAATACCTGAAGTAAATATGTGGAAAAGCCATGAAGATTTCTTGGACAAGAACATTGTAGCCAAGGAAAGAGCAAGTGCAAAGTTTTTGAGTTGGGTGCATGCCTAACATGGTTAGTAGGCAGGCAGGAGGGTAGTGTGGCTGGAACAAATTGAGTGAGGAGAAGAATAATATTTGAGATCATGCAGGTTACTGTGTGCCAGGTCACACTGTGCAATTTAGGCCCAAGAATCGTTTTTGCATGTGCAATTGAAAACATACACTATGAAAAAAAAAGAATAAAAATAAGTGGTTAATTTAAAGACTCCTAAAACTGTTGAAATAAACATTGCATAGAGAATTACCAATGTATTCATGCAGTGAAATGAGATCACAAAAATTATTAAAAAAAAACTTTTGTCAAGATTATAAATGTGATATCACCAAGTTGAAGAAATGTAAAGAACATTATCAAACTATCTTGGATAAAATTATTCCATTTTCATTAATATGATTTTCTCATCTATTGCCTATTTTAATACAAATTAAATCCAAATTAAAAGCTAAGATTAGGCTCTAGCCCTCACACTGGATACTTCATTACATTAACAATCAACAATGCCTCCATCCAAAAAAACCCTATCTTCTGCTCTCTCATTAGGAATTCAATTTTCAAAATAAAAGTAATCATTTCCATTTTAAAAAACTCTTGCTGAGTCAAGAGTATATTCCAAATTTCTGCTTGAATTAATTTTACCCATAGAAATAGTGGTGCTGAAAGCCAGAAATTAAAAATAAGCATTTCTGCTGAAAAAATATAAATAAATTTGAAACTGTGTGGATAACACAGATATTATCCTCACAAAATGCAAAAGCATGTTGGTTGCCTAAATGACATGACTCTCATTCAGCACAGGTTCAAGTATGTCCCAAGATTAATGAATCAATGCAGAAACTTTACTCTCTTTCCTTTACATTTCTCCACATTTGTTTACAGGTAGGAGGAAGGAAAGGGGCAATAGCGAGAAGCATTTTTGAGTTCACATAAAAATATACAATCTGCCTTCTGCCATGGGATGATGAAACAAGTAGGCCAATGCTGAATGACAGCCTCTGGGCTCTTGGACTTTGCAGCTTCCAGAACTGGAAGAAATAAATAGTCTCAGCTATTGTGTTATACCAGCATGAAATTGACTAAGACATCTGGCATAAGAAAAATAATACTGGATTTGATCTTTAGTCCTGAAAGAGAGAGAGAGAGAGAGAGAGAGAGAAAGAGAGAGAGAGAGAGAGAGAGAGAGAGAGAGAGAGAGAGAGAGAGAGAAGGGTTGGGAAACAAAGAGCACAAGCTAGATTTTCATATCTCCTTTATTTAGTGTCATGTGGCATATTACATGGTCTACATATATGATAAAATTTTCAGTCTCACATGGATATATAAGTTGGAAAATGGAGGGCCTTACAGACCACTTTGGAAGGGATTCTGAGGGGGCTTTGAACCACATTTTAAGAACTTCTAGTTCGTTAAGTAAAATGGTTATATAAGTTGAGTGTTTCAATGTATTATACAATGATAAATATATGTACAGGATGCTCTGTCCTCTGGAGCAGTTCTACTTTTTACTTCATCATTAAAATCTAGGCTATCAGGTGTGAACTTCCTCAACCTCCAGTCAGACACACCTATAAATACATGCTTTCTTACACTACAAATCATGTCCTTTGTTCAGTTTCAGAAGATGGAGTATCTTTTATCCTCTTTATTCAATGTTATTTTATTTTTATTTGAAAATAGTAGTTGCATACATTTATGGGGTGTGATGTGATTTTTTCTAAATGGATACATTGTGAAATTTTAAATCATATTTGCAAACATATCCAACACTTCATATACTTTTAATTTTTTGTGGGGAGAACATTAAAATATACTCTTTTGCAGTTTTGAAATTTATATTATTTTTCACAATGGTCCACCATACTGTACAATAGATCTCAATTTATGCCTACTGACTGTTGAAATTCTATACCATTTGATTGGCGTCTCCTCATTCTTCTCCCCACCTGGTCAGTCTCTGATAACCACTATTCTTCTCTCTACTAGTATGAGTTCAGTTTTTTTAGATACCAAACCCTGAGATAAATTCAGTGTTTGTCTTTCTGTGCCTGACTTACTCCATTTAGCATAATGTTTTCCAGGTTCATCTGCGCTGTTATAAATGACAGAATTTCCTTTATTTGGAGCTGGCTAGATTTTTGTACTTACATACTACATTTTATTGATGGACAAAAGTGGTTTTTAAATATTGACTATTGCAAATAGTGCTGCATTAAACATGGGAGTGAAGATATTTCTTGATATCCATGTTAATTCCATTGGATATATATTCAGTTGTGGCATTGCTGGATCTCGTGATAGTTTTATTTTCTGTTTTTTGAGGGGCCCCCATAATTTTTTCAAAATGGCTGTACTAATTTCCATTCCTACTGATAATGTACAAAGACTTCCATTTTTCTACCTCCTCATCAATACTATTTATCTTTCAACTTTTTAGCAATAGTCATTCTAATAGGTACTACATGCCAGTACATGGTAGTTTTAATTTGTATTTACCTAATGAATAGTGATGTTCAACATTTTGACTTATACCTGTTGGCCATTTGTATATCTTCTTTGGAGAAATGGTTGCTCAGGTCTATTGTCCAGTTTTTCTTTTTAATATGAAGAGGTTTGAGTTCCTCACATGTTTTGGATATTAATTCCTTATCTGATATATAGCTTTCTAATATTTTCATTTCATCCATGTGTTGTCTCATCACCTTGTTAATTATTTCTTTTGCTATACAGAAGTGTTTTAGTTTGATAAATACCATTTGTCTATTATTTCTTTGTTGTCTCTGCTTTCAGGGTCTTATCTAAAACATCATTGGCTAGACCAATATTATGGAAATTTTCTCTTACATTTTCTTCTAGAAGTTTTTTTTTTTTTTTTAAATTTCAGATCTTACTTTTAAGTCTTTAATTCATTTTGGTGTTTTTATTTGTATACAGTAAGAGATGAGGGACTTATTAGACAACTAGTATCTTCCTCTTTTCTACAACTAACATTTCAACCTCTACCATACTTTGTACTTTTGTATTTTTTGGATGACATTGATTATTTTTGTTTTAATTATTTATATAGGACAACAGAATGCATTTTGACACATCCTATATAAATGGAATATATCTTCTTCTTCTTCTCATTGTAAATAATATAAAATTAAACCGGTCATGTAATCATATATGCAGATAGAGTCATAATGTCTGATTCATTTTAGAATCATTCCTACTCCCATACCCCTCCCCTCACTTCACTCCCCTCTGTCTAATCCAAATTACCTCTGTTCTTCCCTAGAACCCCCTTATTGTGCATTTTCCCCCTTATTGTGAATTAGCATCTGCATGTCAGAGAAAACATTTGGGATTGGTTTATTTCATTTAGCATGATATTTTCCAGCTCCATCCATTTATCTGCAAATGTCATAATTTCATTTTCTTTAAGGCTGAGTAATATTCCATTATGCATATAAACCACATTTTCTTTATCCATTCATCAGTTGAAGGGCACCTAGGTTGGTTTTGTAGATTAGCTTTTGTGAATTCAGCTGCTATAAACATTGATGTGACTGTGCCACTTTAGTTTGCTGATTTTAAGTCCTTTGGGTATAAACCAAGGAGTGGGATAGCTGGGTCTAATGGTGATTCCATTCCAAGTTATTTAAGGAATTTCCATACTGCTTTCCGTAGTGGTTGCATCAATGTGCAGTCCCATCAGCAGTGTACCTTTTCTCCCACATCCTCACCAACATTTTTTTTTGCTTGTAATTCTTGACAATTGAAATTCTGACTAGAGCGAGATGAAATCTTACAACAGTTTTGATTTGCATTTCTTGAATTGCTAGAGATGTTGAACATTTTTTCATATATTTGTTGATAGATTCTATTTCTTCTTCTGTGAAGTATGTCTTTAGCTCCTTAGAACATTTATTGATTGGGTTATTTGTTTTTCTGGTATAATTTTTTGAGTTCTTTATATATCCTGGAGATTAATACTCTATCTGAGGTGAGAAGGTTAAGATTTTTTCCAATTCTGTAGGCTTTCTCTTCATGTTATTGATTGTTGCCTTTGATGAGAAGAAGCTATTTAGTTTGAATCCATCCCATTTATTGATTCTTGATTTTACCCTTTTTTCACTTTAGCAGTCTTGTTAAGGAAGTCAGTTCCTCAGCCAACGTAGTGAAGATTTGGGCCTGCCTTTTCTTCTAGTATCTCAGGGTCTCTGTTCTAGTGCCTAAGTCTTTGATCCACTTTGATTTGAGTTTCGTGGAGGGTTAGAGATAGGGATTTAGTTTCATTCTACCACATATGGATTTCCAGTTTTCCCATTCCCATTTGTTGAAGAGGTTGTTTTTTCTCCAATACATGTTTTTGGCACACTTTCTAGCATGAGATAAATGTATTGTAGTGGGTTTGTCTCTATGTCTTCTATTCTGTGCCATTGGCCTACATATCTGTTTTAGTGCCAATACCATGCTGGATTTGTTCCTATGGCTCTATAGTATAATTTAAGGTCTGTTATTGGAATACCTCCTTTTCACTCCTCTTGTTAAGGATTGTTTTGGCTATTTTGGATCTCATTTTCCCACATGAATTTCCTGATTGATTTTTTCAGTTCTGTGAAAAATGTCATTGGGATTTTAATAGGAATTGCATTAAATCTATACAATGCTTTTGGTTAGTGGTCATTTTGAAAATATTAATTTTGTCTATCCAAGAGCATGGGAGATTTTTCCATCTTCTAAGGTCTTATTCAATTTCTTTCTTTAGTGTTCAGTTATTTTCATTGTAAAGGTCTTTCACCTTTTTTGTTAAGTTGATTCCCAAGGATTTTTTTTTTTGAGGCCATTTTGAACAGGGTAGTTTTCCTAATTTCTCTTTCAGTGGATTTACTACTGGTGTATAAGAATGCATTTGATTTATGGGTGTTGATTTTATATCTTGCTATTTTGATGAATCCATTTATTAGTTCTCAAATTTTTCTGGTGGAATTATTTGGGCCTTCTAAAATAAGGGTCATGGTATCAAAAAAGAGTGATAATTGGAGTTCTTCTTTTCCTATTCCTATCCTTTTAATTTCTTTGGTCTGTCTAATTGCTCTGGATAGAGTTTCAAGGACAATGTTGAATAGAAGTGGTGAAAGAGGGCATTCTTGTCTTGTTCTAGTTCTTAGAGGGAATGCTTTCACTTTTTCTCCAATTAGAATGACGCTGACCTTGAGTTTACCTTATATAACTTTTACAATTTTGAGGTATGCTTCTTCTATCTCTGGTATGTCTAATGTTTTGAATATGAAGGGGTGCTTCATTTTGTCAAATGCTTTTTCTACATCTATTGAGATGATCATATGATTCTTGGTTTTAAGTCTATTGATGTGATGAATTACGTTTATTGATTTCGTATGTTGAACCAACCTTGCATTATTGGAATGAACCCCACTTGATCATGGTACACTATCTTTTAAATATATTTTTATGCAATTTGCCTGAATATTAGTGAGACTTTTTGATTCTGTATTCATCAGGGATATTGGTCTGAATTTTTCATTCCTTGATGTGTCTTTGTCAGGTTTTGGTGTCAGGATGATACTAACCTCATAGAATGAGTTCTGGAAGGTCGCTTCTTTTTCTATTTCGTGGAATAATTTGAGGAGTATTGGTGTTAATTCTTTGAAGGTCTTCTTAAATTCAGCAGAGTGTCCCTCTGGTCATGGGCTTTTTTTGGTGGAAGGCTTTTGATGTTATCTTCTATTTCTTTTTTTTATATATATATGATTCTTTATTATACCTAAGAATTTAATGAATGATAACTGATATTTAAGTAGTCTTTTTTTTCAACTGCAACTTTTCTTTTTTTGCAATTACAGAGTGCTATTCAGTTAGAATCATACAATGTACATATTTATACATATAAATAGGGTATAGATGTTTGTCTCATTCTATTATTATTCCTTCCCCGCCCCCTCCCCTCCCCTTATTTTCTTCTCTACAATCTATCCCTTCACCATTCTTCCCATGCCTCCAACCACATATAAGAGAGATAATTCGACCTTTGGTTTTTAGGGGTTGTCTTATTTCACTTAACATGATATTCTCCAACCCCATCCATTGATGTGCAAATGTCATAATTTTACTATTCTTTATGGCTGAATAATATTCCATCATGTATATATATACACACCAAAGTTTCTTTATCCATTCATCTATTGAAGAGCATCTAGGTTGTTGTCACAATCTAGCTATAGTGAATTGGGCTGTTATAAACATTGATGTGGCTACATCACTGTAGTATGCTGATTTTAAGTCCTTTGAGTATAGGCCAAGGAGTGGGATAGCTGGGTCAAATGGTGGTTCCATTCTGAGTTTTCAAAGGAATCTCCATAAAACTTTCCAGAGTGGCTGCACCAATTTGCAACCCCATCAGCAATGTATGAGTGTACCTTTTTCCCTACATCCCGGCCAACACCTATTGTTGCTTATATTCTTGATAATAGATATTCTAATTGGGGTGAGATGATATCTTAGGGTAGTTTTGATTTGCATTTCTCTTATTACTATAGATGTTGAACATTTTTTCATATACCTGTTGATTGCTTGTAAATCCTCTTCTGTGAAGTGTCTGCTCATTTCCTTAGCCCATTTATTGATTCGATTATTTGTATTCTTGGGGTAACATTTTTTGAGTTCTTTACATATTCTTGAGATTAGTGTTCTATCTGTCATGTGTGTGGCAAAGATTTTATCCCACTCTGTAGGCTCTCTCTTCACATTGATGACTCTTTCCTTTGCTGAGAAAAAGCGTTTTAGTTTGAATGTATCCCAATTATTGATTCTCACTTTTATTTCTTGTGCTTGGGGAGTCATGTTAAGGAAATCTGGTCCTAAGCCAATGTGATGAAGATTTGGACATACTTTTTCTTCTTATTAGGTGCAGGGTCTCTGGTCTAATTCCTCGGTCTTTGATCCATTTTGAGTTGAGTTTTTGCAGGGTGAGAGATAGGGGTTTAGTTTCATTTTGCTGCATATCAATTTCCAGTTTTCCCAGCACCATTTGTTGAAGAGGCTATTTATTCTCCATTGTAAGTTTTTGGAGCCTTTGTCTAGTATGAGACACCTGTATTTATGGGGATTTTTCTCTGTGTCCTCTATTCTGTACCATTGATCTACCTGTCTATTTTGGTGCCAGTACCATGCTGGTTTTGTTACTATTGCTCTGTACTATAGTTGAAGGTCCGGTATTGTGATACCCCCTGCTTTGCTCTTCTTGCTAAGAATTTCTTTACCTATTCTGGGTCTCTTATTCCTCCAAATGAATTTCATGATTGCTTGCTCTATTTCTATGAGGTCTGTCATTGGGATTTTAATAGGAATTGAATTGAATTTTTACAGCACTTTTGGTAGTATGACCATTTTGACGATATTAATTCTGCCTATCCAAGAACATGGGAGATCTTTCCATCTTCTAAGATTTTTGTTAATTTATTTCTTTAATGTCCTGTAGTTCTCATCATAGAGGACTTCCACCTCATTTGTTAGATTGATTCCCAAATATATTATTTTTTTCGAGGCTATTGTGAATGGGGTAGTTTTCCTAATTTCTTTTTCAGAGGATTCGTTACTTAAGAATAAAAATGCATTAGATTGATGAGCATTAATTTTATGTCCTGCTACATTACTGAATCCATTTATGAGTTCCATAAGTTTTCTGGTAGAATTTTTCGGCTCCTCTAAATATAGAATCATGTCATTTGCAAAAAGGGATAATTTGAGCTCTTCATTTCCTATTCATATCCCTCTAATTTTTTTGGTCTGTCTAATTGCTCTTTCTAGCGTTTCAAGGATGATGTTGAATAGAAGTGGAGAAAGAGGACATCCCTGCCTTTTTCCAGTTTTCAGGGGGAATGCTTTCAATTTTTCTCCATTTAGAAGGATGTTGGCTGCAGTATTAGCATAGATAGCCTTAATGAAGTTTAGGAACGTTCCTACTATCCCTATTTTTTCTAGTATACGGAGCATGAAGGGATGCTGTATTTTATCAAATGCTTTCTCTGCATCAATTGAAATAATCATGTAGTTCTTAACTTTAAGTCTGTTGATGTGATGAATTACATTTATTGATTTCCGAATGTTGAACCGACCTTGCATCCCTGGGATGAAACCCACTTGATCATGGTGCACTATCTTTTTAATATGTTTTTGTATGCAATTCACTAAAATTTTGGTAAGGATTTTTGCATCTATGTTCTTTAGAGATATTGGTCTGAAATTTTCTTTTCTTGATGTGTCTTTGTCTGGTTTTGGTATCAGGGTGATATTGGCTTCATAGAATGTATTTGGAAGGGTTCCCCCTACTTTATTTCATGGAATACTTTGAGGAGTATTGGAATGAGCTCTTCCTTGAAGGTCTTGCAGAACTCAGATGTGAATCCATCTGATCCTGGACTTTCCTTTGTTGCTAGGCTTTTGATGACTTCTTCTGTTTCACTGCTTGAATTTGATCTATGTTAATGATGTATATGCTCTAGATTCAGTTTGTTGGCTCATATGCCTCTAGGAACTTGTTGATGTTTTTGAGATTTTCTATTTTGTTGGAGTATAAGTTTTCAAAATAGCTTCTAATTATGTTTTGTATTTCAATAGTGTCTGTTGTGATATTTCCGTTTTCATCACGAATTTTAGTAATTTGAGTTTTCTTTCTCCTTCTCTTTGTTAGTGTGGCTAAGGGTTTATCAATTTTGTTTACTTTTTCAAAGAACCAACTTTTTGTTTTGTCAATTGTATGAATTGTTTCTTTTATTTCAATTTCATTGACTTCTGCTGTGATTTTAATTATTTCCTGTCTTCTACTAGTTTTAGTGATGTACTCTTCTTCTTTTTCTAGGGCATCGATCTATAATGTGTTGACATTTCATTCTTTTATTGAATGCACTCCATGCAATGAATTTTCCTCACAGTACTGCTTTCATAGTATCCCAGATTTTTCATATGTTGTATCTTTGTTCTCGTTGACCTCTAAGAATTTTTTATTTCCCCCTAATGTCTTCTGTTATCCATGCATCACTCAACAACATATTATTTAATCTCCAGGTTTTGGAGTAGTTTCTGTTTTTATTTTAGCATTGATTTATAATTTCATTCCATTATGGTCTGATAGAATATAAGGTAGTATCTCTATCTTTTTGTATTTGCTAAGAGCAGCTTTGTGGCATAACATATGGTCTATTTTAGAGAAGGATCCATGAGCTGTTGAGAAGAAAGTGTATTCACTTATTGATGGATGGAATATTCTATATAGGTCTGTTAAGTCTAAGTTAGTGATTGTGTTATTGAGTTCTAAGGTTTCTTTGTTCAATTTCTGCTTGAAAGATCTGTCCAATGGTGACAGGGGTGTGTTAAAGTCACCCAGTACTATTGTATTTTGGTCTATTTTGTTCCTGGAATTAGGAAGGATTTGATTGATGTGCATGGATGTGCCATTGTGTGGGGCATATATATTTATGATTGTTATGTCTTGCTGATTTATGCTTCTCTTAAGCAGTATGAAATGTCCTTCTTTATCCCTTCGAACTAATTTTGGCTTGAAGTCCACTTTATCTGATATGAGGATGGAAACCCCTGCTTTTTTACTGAGTCCAGGTGCGTGATATGTTTTTTCCCATCCTTTCACCTTTAGTCTTTGGGTATCTTTTTCTATGAGATGCGTCTCTTGGAGGCAGCATATTGTTGGGTCTTTCTTTTTAATCCAATCTGCCAGGCTATGTTTTTTGATTGATGAGTTCAGGCCAATAACTTTCAGGGTTATTATTGAGATATGATTTGTGTTCCCAGTCATTTTGGCTTATTTTTGGTTTTTAACTTGACTTGGTTTCTCTTTCATTTGGCTATTCCTTTAAGGTAGTTCATTTCTTCCTCATGGAAAATTTTGCTGTTCTGTAGTTCTAGCTTTCTATTTGTAAATTCTTTTAGCTTTTGTTTATCATGGAAGGATATTTCATCTTCAAATCTGAAGGTAAGTTTGGTGGGTATAGAATTCTTAGGTGTTATCCATTTTCTTTCAGAGCTTGGAATATGTTGTTCCAGGCCCTTCTTGCTTTTAGAGTCTGTGTTGAAAAATCTGCTGATAACCGTATTGGTTTCCCTCTGAATATAATCTGATATTTTTCTCTTGCCACCTTTAAAATTCTATTTTTTATGTTAGGTACTTTCATTATAATGTGCCTTGGTGTTGATCTATTGTAGTTTTGTACATTTGGTGTCCTGTAAGCCTCTTGTATTTGATTTCCCATTTCATTCTTCAGATGTGGGAAATTTTCTGGCATTATTTCATTGAATAGATGTTCATTCATTTGGTTTGTAACCCTGTGCCTTCCTCAATCCCAGTAACTCTCAAATTTGGTCTTTTCATGATATCCCATAATTTTTGTAGGCTTTGTTCATGACTTCTTACCATCTTCTCTGTTTGGTCAACTTTATTTTCAAGATTAAATATTTTGTCTTCAATGTCTGAGGTTCTGTCTTCCAGGTGATCTAGCCTGTTGGTTATGCTATTTTTCTATTTTGGTTTATTGTTTCCTTCATTTCCAGGAGTTCAGTTTTTTTTTTTTTTTTTTTCAGAATCTCTATCTCTTTATTGAAATGATCTTTATCTTCCTGTAACTGTTCTTTTAATTGTTGATTGTTGTGATCATTCATTGCCTGCATTTGCTCTCTCATCATACAGTTTGCTTCTCTGATCATTTTAATTATGTACACTCTGAACTCCTGACATTTCTTCTTCTCTGCTATCATTGGATTCAGTTGATGTAGCATCTAGCTTTGTTTGGGACACTTCCTTCCCCTGTTTTCTCATGTTGCTCATGTATCTTCTCCTCCACCCATGAGAATATGGGGTATTGCAGCTTACCCCCTATAGGTTTGTGGTGTCCCAACAGGTTTCCAATACCTCACCTCCTAGTCTTCAGTAACACTAGATCATGGACTGGGGCCAGGGTAGTGTATGTCTGGGCCTCTGGGCTGGTCCTCCTTGCAGCTGCCCCCATGCAGAAATCTAGGGGAGCACTCAGGGCCGATATACCAGGTGCAGATGTCTCAGGCCTCTGTGCTGGGCTGAGCCTGATGTCTCCCATTTCTGGGCTGTGCCAGCTGCCCCTGCACAGAAATTCCACGGGAACACTTAGGGTTGTTGTACCAGGTGCAGAGGTCTTGTGTGTCTGTGCTGGGCTGAGCCTGATGTCTGTCTCAGCATCTTCTATTTCATTGCTTGAAATTGATCTGTTTAAATTGTGTATGTCCTCCAGATTCAGTATGGGTAGGTCATATGTTTCTAGAAGTATGTTGATGTCTTCTGGGTTTTCTATTTTTTTGGAGTATAAATTTTCAAAATAGTTTCCGATTATCTTCCATATTTCAGTAGTGTCCACTGTGTGGCTATAGGTTTATCGATCTTTATTTTTGAAAGAACCTGCTCTGTTTGCTCAATTTTTTGAATTGTTTTGTTTCAATTTCATTAATTTCAGCACTATTGTAATTATTTCCTGTGTTATTCTATTATTGGTGTTGATTTGTTCTTTTTCTAGGGCTTTACAATGTAATGTTAGGTCATTTATTTGTTAACTTTCTATTCTTTTAATGAATGAACTCAGTGCAATAAACTTTCCTCTTAGCACTGCTATCAATGTGCGGCAGAGATTTTGATATGTTGTTTCAGTGTTCTCATTTACCACTAATTATTTTTTATTTCATCCCTGATTTCTTCTGCTATACATTCATCATTCAATAGTGTGTTATTTGGTCTCCAGGTGTTAGAGTAGCTTCTCTTTATTATTTTATTTTTGATTTCTAATTTCATTCCACTATAACCCGATATAATGTGGGATTGGCAATCATGCTCTTTCAGAACTTAAAATATGTTGTTCCAGACCCTCCTAGCTTTTAGGGTCTGGGCTGAGAAATCTTCTGATACCCATCTTTGCTTCCCCATATATGTAATCTGATACTTTTCTCTCACAAACTTTAAAATTCTATCTTTATTTTGTATTTTGGGCATTTTCATTATAAAGTACCTTGCTGTGGATCTGCTGTGATTTTGTACCTTGGTGTCCTGTAAGCCTCTTATATTTGATTTCCCATTTCATTCTTCAGGTTTGGGAAGTTTTCTGATATTATTTCATTGAAGAGATTGTTCATTCCTTTGATTTGTATCTCTGTGCCTTCCTCAATCCAAATAATTCTTAAATTTGATCTTTCCATGTTATCTCATAATTCTTAGGAGTTCTCTTCATGGTTTCTTACCATCTTCTCTGTGTGGTCAGCTTTATTTTCAAGATTATATATTTTGTCTTCCTTGCTTGTGGTTCTGTCTTCCAAGTGGTTTAGTTTATTGGTGGTACTTTCCTTTGAATTTTTAATTTGGTTTATTGTTATCTTCATTTTGAGGATTTCTGCTTGATTTCTTTTTAAATCTGTTTCTCTTTATTGAAGTGATCTTTCACTTCCTGAGATTTGTCTCTGATTTCACTCCTTACATAGTCCCTTATATCACAGATCAGTTTAACTATATATATATTCTAATCTCCTTCTCTGACACTTGTTCTACTGTGTGTCATTGCATTCTATTATTACAGCACCTTTGTTTGTGTCTGGTGTTTTGTTTCCTTCTTTTCTTTTCATGTTGTTCTTTTGTTTTCCCATCTTGCATTTTGGATCTTAGGCAACATAGTTTCTATCCTATAGACTTGAGTGTCCCTGAAGGATTCCAATACCTCAGCTTAATGTGGGAAACCAGTATTTACACCCAGTTCAAAGAATATACTGCCTTAAATGAAATAACTCCTATTAAGGTGTCTTCAGTATTGACTCAATGAACAGAAATGGAGTGTTAAATTACTGTCTAAAATACATACAATAAATTTTAAAGAGGGTTTATAATTTTAAATGCTGGAGAAAGAGAACAGAAGCATTGTAGGATGTGATGTTTATGAGGAGGGAGGAGAAAAGGTAGATGTAATATATTATAGGCATAGTGAAAGAGGAATTAATAGAGGTTGGCTGTTAGCGGGAGAAAAGTGAAAGAGAATCCAGGGGACAGATAGGTGCCAGAAAAAAATATATAAAGTTAAAAAGAAAGTAAAAAAATATATAAAAACATAAAAGTAAAAATAAAAAATACACAAGAACACTGTAATATACTATTCAGACATCCTAGTCCTCAACAAACTGATGCAGGAAGAATACTTGGTTTCAAAAATTGTAGCGATGT
Source organism: Glaucomys volans (assembly GCA_020662805.1). NCBI lineage: Eukaryota > Metazoa > Chordata > Mammalia > Rodentia > Sciuridae > Glaucomys > Glaucomys volans. The sequence continues at coordinate 31,289 of JAJEJO010042240.1, read as the reverse complement.
GAGAGAGAGGGAGAAAAAAAAAGGATCTTAATGGAAAATTGAACAATTGTTTCCATTGGAATTTGAAAGTTTTTCAAGACTGGGCTTGTGGTTCAGTGGTACAAGTGCTTACCTGGCATGCGTGAGGCACTGTGTTTGATCCTCAGCACCACAGAAAAATGAATAAGTGAAATAAAATTACTTTTAAAAAGTGTTTCAGCTTCCCTTCTCAGCTGATAGGTGGGGTTGTGTGAAGGTTGATGCTAACTTCATTCTCAGGATGTCTTGTGGTCACTATGGTAAAAGGGTTAGTCGAAGGACCTGATGTTGCTGGTCCACATTTGTAGAGTACACCCAAGGAATCTCCTTTGGGTTCCACTGTGGTGTGTATGAGTTTATTCTTAGCCCACTATTTTGCCTGAGTGCCCCAAGATTCCTGGTCTTTGATTCAGTCTCTGAACTCATTCTCTTCTGTCCTGGCCCTTTAGAATTTTCTGTTGGGCACTTCTCTTCCAGCTGGTGCTGTAAGCAGTGGAGTTGGAGCAGGAGGGGGATATCAGGTGGGTTTCTTCAACCAATATTCCAGTGCGTAAACCTCTCTTCGTGCTTAATTTTCTCCTGGTCACTTAGGAACACTCTCTGTCATGCAGTCCTGGCTCATTTTTCTGGCCAGACTTGGGTATGCTAATAATTGGCTACCCCAGCTGCTGGCCTCTACACTGAGGCCATTAAATGGTTCCTTCCACTGTTCTCCGTGCATGCTCCTGAGAGAGATGGCAGCTTCCCTCCCCTGCATGGATAGTGTCCAGCACAGCTTATTCTTTTTTTCAAGCAGTGTTTCTGATCTCTAATCTCTTCATACCCTAATGTGTCTCAGTCTTCTGGAGAATTGGAATTCCTTTAGTTCCATTTTTGGTTTACTGTGTTCATGTAGGGACTATTATGGTTTGTGCCTACAGCCACTGTTACAGTAGCGATTTGGGAATCTTCCCCCCTTATTTTATTATACAAGGTCCCTTGAGTCCTTGATCTGTTTTAAGTGTCCAGTATTAAATTCCAGAAAGTCCCACCTTGTTGAAAAGCTGCCTTTCTGCTTTTCTTGATTCACAGCACGGATCCACTAGGGAAGCAGCACTTCTATTCTGCCATCTTCCTTGATACCTCTTGGATGATGTTGTTTCCCTTCAATTATTAATTTTTTTTGTATTTATTTCTTTTAAATAAACTTTATTGAGGTATAATTTGCATACCATAATATTTACTCATTTTATGCATATAAGTGAATTTAGAGTTGTGCAACTATTATTCAGTTTAGAGCATTCCTATCATCATTAAAAAATCAACGCCCTGTGACTTTTCACTGACATATGAGTCTAATGAGTTTGCAAACTATATCTTCCTACTTGTTTTGCTAGATATAGTAATTTTTTTTCTTTCCTTTAGGGTTTCCATTATTTTCTTCCTTGTTCTGTGTTCCAGGCATTCAACAAATTTGATTACATCACCAAATGGATACACATGCCTTCTGGCTTCTAGATGGGTTCAGCCAATGAGGAGGCCCATCAAGTGATTGACTTAAGAAGGAATATGTGTCAGTGTTACTGATTATTTCTCTGTGAAGTCACATTTTTCATACATTTCTTCACATAAAATTGTGGGTACTCACAGTGTTTTACTTTCCAGACTTTATCTTTTCATTTCATGGCAACCATTCCCCAGTGAAGATGACAACTTTACTACTGTTTTCATTTTTTCCTATACAATTCCTGATTATAATCATAGAGATCACCCATATCTTTGTAATTAGTCTTTTGTAAATAATTCTTCCTTGAATTATCTTAATTTTAATTGGATATCTCTTTTCTGTTGAGAGCCCATTAGATATTTTGACTCTCCATATAACCTCAAACCATAAGCAATAACAATATTTTAAAATTACTGAACATTTTCATTTTAGGAAGGGAAAATGAGGTTGCTAGCTGAGGGTCTTCCTTTGCTTTAAGTTCTTTATTATCAAAAGAAAGTATCAACACTTCTTCCAGTCCCTTCAGACTGGTCTTTTTCCCACTTGATGAAGCTTACTTCATTTTATTTTCCCACTTATTTTACTCAGCATTTGTGATTCACTTGTAGTTTTATGTGCCCACTGGGTTTCACTTTCTACTTTATGCTTTTTGCCTCTGAATGTTTTAGAAGTAAATTTTTCTTAGTCAAGCATTCAAAACAAAAGCATAAAAAAATGTTCATTTTTTCTCTAGGGCAGAAATTTTTCTCAGTTGGATACTCTCAATTGAGTTTCTGCCCCCTGAAATGTTAACACATCTTTACAATTGCTCTTGTTCCAATTTATTGATAGACCATATTATTTCAATGACTGATAGAAAAGAATTTTGCATTTCATTTTCAAAGTATGAAATAATATTTAGCATGTGCTTCACTTACACTTATGTTTTAAAAACCAGAATGAGATAATCTCTGCTAACTACAATTTTGTGCAGAAAAAACCCTCCTTTTTTCCATCTTACCTGATTCAAGTGAAGGAGATGGGGGTGGGAAGGGTTTGGTAAATATTCCACTATTAATGTATTACAAAGGACTGCTCTGAATGTAGCAGGAGGGCATCTGGTTAACTGTCTGCAAAGAGATCCAATGAATAATGAGGCATCAAAGAAGACCATATATGAATGGAGTTATTGAATAATGTTTATGGAAGGACATAAGTGGAAATTAAGAAATTTCAAGTATCCTTAGGAAGCTTAATCATATATTAGATAAAGGTATTTGAAAAACTTTATAAAATGCTAAATATAAGAAGTGACTTTTTATGTACTGGGGATTGAACTCATGGATGTTTTATTACTGAGAAACATCCCCATTCCTTTTTATTTTGAGACAGAGTCTGATAAAGTTGTGAAGTTTGACTTCAAACTTGCCATTATTCTGCTTCAGTCTACTGAGTAGCTGGGATTGCAGGAGTGTACCACCATGCCTGGCAATAAGTGCCATTTGCATTTATATTTGAATGAAACTAAATAACATTTAACCATGTACTTTAAATAATGAAAAATTAGGTACTTCAGTTAATGTTGATAGGAAAGTGGTTTCCATTGAACCATTATACTTAATTACAAAAATACTACTGGGTCTGAGTTTGAGGCACATAAAACCTCATGATACATCTACTACATGACAATAAGGTGAAGGAAAAGATAAATATGTAATGTAGTCATTAGATGGCACTGGGACTTGTTTATCATTATAAAAATGACACACTTTTTTTCCTTTTGGTTTTTCCCTGTCCTGGATTCTGCATAATCTTTTCTCTAAAGGTGTCAGTCACTCTACACTTCCAGCTAGCAAGCATTCTGGCTAATTTGAATGACAATAATTTCTTATTAAAACAGAAGCAAAGTCAAGAAACAGCTTTTTCTTAGTGCCACAAATATACTCCCCCCAAATTCTGGACAATAAGTACAGGTCCTCTATAGTCCATAGTTTTAGAAATAAATTAGACTACTGATTATGTTCTGTTCATCAATTTACAATCCAGTAACTTCCACAGGCTCAGAGCCTGAACCTGGGTGTGGATTTTGTCCTTCCCTAGATTAAACTCTATCTCTGGCACAGAAACTACGCACACAAAACATTTGCTTCCTTTTCTTTTTGTATGGATGAATAAACCACATTACCTGGACATTCCTAAAATTCTTTGAGGATCTATGATTTTGTTCTACTCAGTAGAATACAGGTAGAAGGAGTGTTTTACTTCCAGATCTGACCACTAAAATTTCTCCTGAGATCCTTCTTATGGTCTCTCTTCATTTGTCTGCCAGAAAAGAGGTGATCCAGTTAATGGATTTGTTAATACCTGAGGGGATGGTGGATACATGTGATGAAAGAAAGCTAGACTCCTGATTTATGCACAGAAGAGAGCTCCCATTCTTCACCAGCCTGTATTTGACTCATATATGAGTCATAAAACTTTATTGTGCTTAATAACTGAACTGTTGGGGTATTGGTTATTGCATTTTGTCCACTGTTTGAAACTCAACATCTACCAATAGCATAAAGGAGACTTCATGGTACTAACAATTCATGGACTTACTGCTGGGAAAATCATTCCACCTGGTATAATACTTAGATCTGATCTAGTATTTGGACAAAATTCTTAGAAGAGATCACGTTCTATACATCCAGAGCTAGCAAAACCTTTTCTCACCCTACCTAAAGTGTTATTTTTACTAGTCACTTGATGGAATATCTAAATTGCCTTCACCTATCTGTGACAATGATAATTTATCTGCTTCCATTCTCTTTGTTGAGGCTGAAGCTGTATTTGCAGCTTGAACGTTTCTTACTGTGTGCTCTTCTGTACCCCCTTATTCATTCCCTTCCTGTGGATGGCCTACTCATCTATTGATACCAAGCTCCGAACTCAAGCCCAGAAGTAAAACTTCTCTCCCCTTGATTCCACATTATTTTCAGCTGTCTGCTCCTGATCTATACTCACAAGATAGCCTCTACACTTGCAAGACACATGTCACCATACCTACATATTTCTTTCACAGAATATCCTAGAATAGTTCTTCCTAGAGTGTTACCTTTTTTGTATATAAGAACTTACTATAGTATATTTTCTGAATAAACATTCATTCCCTCTCTTTAATTTTCCCTATCAATGCTGGTAAAAGTCTTGGAATCTTTTTCTTTGACAATATATCTGAATACTTTGTCTACACAACAGTCAACTATTTCAGTATTTTAAAAGATCTTTTAAATTTGTTCTAATTAGTTATACATGACAATAGAATGTATTTTGATGTATCATACATAAATTGAGTATAATTTCTCATTCTTCTGGTTGTATATGATGCAGAGTTACACTGGTTGTGTAATCATATATGCACATAGGGTAATAATGTCAGATTTATTCTGCTATCCTTCCTGTCCCCATGCCCCCCTCCTTTCATTCCACTCTGCCTAATCCAAAGTGCCTCTATCAATCCCTACCCCTGCACTTATTTCAAATTAGCAGTCATATATCAGAGAAAACATTTGGTCTATGGTTCTTTGGGATTGGCATATTTTGCTTAGCATAATGTTCTCCAGCTCCATCCACTTGCCAGCAAATGCCATAATTTCATTCCTCTTTAAGGCTGAGTAATATTCCATTGTGTATATATTCAATTACTTTAAAAGTTTTATATAATTGAACTGCAATATACCTTCATATTTTTGGAGCTACATAGACCCAAACTGTTGTGTTAGTCAAGGTTCTTCTTTCATTAGAAGCTGGTAAAAAGACCCCTCCCATTTTTGCAGGGTAACATTAATTTTGAACATTCCTTTGTCTTAACTCTAGAGAGTAAAAGTCTTGGCCAAGTATATGTCTTAGTTTTGTGAACTTATTATTTCAAATAATAAAATAAATCTTGCCCATTTCTGTTTTCAGAGGGAAATAAGGCACTTTCCCCTACCATTTCTGTGTATAAAGCAGGATCATTCCTGGGTAGGTATAGGAATTTGGATACTGAACAGTCTGCCAACTTCTATGGTAATGGAAAAATACTATTTATACCTGATTTGACTTCTTCCCAAACAGTAACTATGGGACATCTGCAGGATGGCTTTCATACCCCAGTATCTCCTATTCAGTGGGTTTCCATAATTTGAGTCCTGATTTAGCATGGCATTAGTTAGATTTAATATTTTGACAAAAAGAACTTTAGAGATAATCTCATCAAATTTTATAAGAACTAGGACCCATTGACCCTACCTTAAGTACATAAGATTATTAAACTCCACTGGCTCACAGTACTCAAAAATGATAGATGTGCCTAATGCAGTAGAAAATTACAAACTTTGAAAAACAATTTCGATCTTTTCACATATTCTTTCTCATTTTAAAATGATGGCATAAAACTTCATTAAACACTGTAGCATGTTTATTCCCATGTGAGAGATTACCTTATTCAAAGTAAAAATGTGACTAAATCTAAGAATATGTATTAAAAGACTCCATATGAATTGAAGTAAAAGTATATACAATTTTAGAATAGCTGATTTGTACTACTATTAATATAATGGTTTTCATATCATATTTTTCATTTTGATAGACCATATCATGTCCAACAAATTAAAATAATTTGTAGTATTATGCAATTTTGTTCATTAGGGCTCAGGGATTTGTTACCATGTGGTAATACAATATTATCATCATCATACCACATTGCTTTTTCAATGCACATTATTCTTCAAATTACTTTCACATTCAGTTATTATTATGATTCTCAAGATTTTTCAGTGAAATTAATAGAACCAATCTGAAGTTGGTGATGTCCATTTTTCAGAAGAGGAACCTGAGGTGAATTTCATGATTTATCTAGGATTACAAAGTGTGTAACAGATATTATGCTAAGACACCAGTCTTCTGACTTGAAAGCAGTAACACTTGCATTTCAATACAAAGCATATACTATGAATAGGCACACAATGTAAAGCCATAGATGTAGCAAAAAATTAGGGTTATATAATGATCACTAGCACAATCATGTCAATAGTAAAAAAAGGAAAATTATTTTATGTGGAAATTATTAATTTAAAATTTTTCTGTGTTTTGTCTACTTGGTCCTTGAAAGAACAAGGTACATATGAAGAATATGTCTGTGACTGTAAAACTATAGCAATCATAGATGTTTCAAATACTTTAATAATAACAATATTAGTTAACAGGAATACATAGTTTATTATGTGTTAGTCACTAATCTTTGCTCTTTAAGTTAACATGTTTGATTTGCACTATAATTATGTGACATAGATACTGTTTTATTCCTTTTAAAAATCAGGAAAATGAAGCTCATTGAGTTAAAATAAATTTCCCAAGAGCACACAAAACTTTTGGAACCAGTACTCAAATCTAGGCAGGCTGGCTCCACTGTGTGCCCTCTTAAGCATTACAATATATTATTATCAACATTATAAAAGTATAGAAAATTAATTACAGATGTTAAGTTGTTCAGGGTCAGGAGTTAGTATATGAACTATGAGCCTGGATATGGACTACATGATCTCAACAATTATACTATATTGAAAAAACAACTGACTTTAATTTTAAATACACAGTAGTTTCTTTAATCTCAATTATTCAAAACTAGAGATTTGCTCCCACTGGGAGGACATTTGAGAAAGTTTGGAGACACTATTTTTTCTTTTATGTTACTGGGGATGGACCCAGGGTGGTTTACCACCACACTATATCTCTAGCACCTCTTTTTAAAATATTTATCTATTTATCTATCTGTTTATTTATTCATTTATTTATTGGTACTAGGGATTGAACCCAGGGGCACTAGACCACTGAGTCACATCCCCAGCCCTATTTTGTATTTTATTTAGAGACAGGGTCTCACTGGCTTGCTTAGTGCCTTGCCCATGCTGAAGGTGGCTTTGAACTCCCAAACCTCCTGCCTCAGCCCCCAGAGCAGCTGTGATTACAGGTGTGCACCACCATGCCTAGCTTATTTATTTATTTTTAACATGTAAAAATTTGTTATGATTACTTATGCATGACACTAGAATGTATTTTGAAACATCATACATAAATGGATCATGAATTCCAGTATTTCAGGTTGTACATGATGTAAAATCACACCAGTCGTGTAGTCACATATGCACACAAGGTAATAATGTCCAATTCATTCTATTATCCTTCCTATCCCCATACCCCTCCCCTCCATTCATTCCCCTCTGACTAATCCAAGTACCTCCATTCTTCCCCATGCCCCTGTCACTTATTGCAAATTAGCATCTGCATATCAGAGAAAATATTCTGCCTTTGGTTTTTTGAAATTGGCTTAGTTCACTTAGCATGATAGTCTCCAATTCCATCCATTTTCTGGCTGATTCCATAATTTCATTCTTCTTTAATGCTGAGTAATATTTCATTGTGTCTATATAACACATGTTCTTTATGCATTCATCTGGTGAAGGGCACCTAGGTGCGTTCTATAGTTTAGCAATTGTATGTTCAAGTGCTATAAACATTGATGTGACTACATCATTGTAGTATGCTGATTTTAAGTCCCTTTGGGTATATGATGAAGAGGGGGATAGTTGGGTCAAATGGTGGTTCCATTCCCAGTTTTCTAAGGAATTTCCATACTGCTTTCTGGAGTGGTTGCACCACTTTGCAGTCCCATCAGCAATGTATGAATGTACCTTTTCCCCACATCCTCATCAACATTCATTGTTGCTTATAATTCTTGACAATTGCCATTCTGACTGGAGTGAGATGAAATCTCACAGTAGTTTTGCATTTCTCTAATTGCTAAAGATGTTGAACATTTTTTTTCTACATATTTGTTGATGGATGGTATTTCTTCTGCGAAATGTCTCTTCAATTTCTTAGCACATTTATTGATTGGGTTATTTGTGTTATTTTGGTGTTAAGTTTTTTGACTTCTTTATATATCCTGGAGATTAATGCTGTATCTGAGGTAAGGTGGTAAAGATTTTCTCCCATTCTGTAGGCTCTCTTCATGTTATTGATTGTTTCATTTGCTGAGAGGAGGTGTTTTAGTTTCAATCCATTCCATTTATTGATTCCTGATTTTTCTTCTTGTGCTTTAGGAGTCTTGTTAAGGAAGTCAGTTCCTAACCTGATATGGTGAAGATTTGGGTCTAATTGTTCTTCTGTTAGGTTCAAGGTCTCTATTCTAATGTCTAAATCTTTGATCCACTTTGATTTGAGTTTTGTGCAGGGTGAGAGGGAGGGGTTTAATTTCATTTTGCTACAAATGGATTTCCAGTTTTCCCAGCACCATTTCTCCAATGAATGGTTTTGGTGCCTTTGTCTATTATGAGATAACTCTATTTATCTCACAAATTTGTCTCTGTGATTTCAATTCTGTACCATTGGTTTACATGTCTATTTTGGTGTCAATATCATGCCATTTTTATTACTATTGCCTTGTAGTTTACTTTAAGGTCTGGTATTATGATGCGTCCTGTTTCACTCTACTTGCTAAGGATTACTGTGTCTCTTCTTGGTCTCTTATTTTTCCAAATATATCTCATGATTTCTTTTTCTACTCCTGTGAAGAATGCCATTGGGATTTTAATAGAAATTGCATTAAATCTGGATAACACTTTTGGTAGTATGGCCATTTTGACAATATTAATTCTGCCTATCCAGGAGCATGGGACATCTTTCCATCTGCTATGGTCTTCTTCAATTTCTTTTTTAGTGTTCTGTAGTTTTCATTGTAGAGATCATTCACCTATTTTGTTAGATTGATTCCCAAGTTGTTTTTTTTTTTTTTTGAGACTATTGTGAATGAGGTAGTTTTCCTAATTTCTCCTTCAGTGAATTTATCACTGATATATAGGAACACATTTGAGTTATTAGTGTTGATTTTATATCTTGCTATTTTGCTGAATTCATTTATTAGTTCTCTAAGTTTTTGGGTGGAATTGTTTGTGTCTTCTAAACATAGAACCATGTTGTTGGCAAAAAATGATTGGTTGAATTCTTCTTTTCCTATTTGTATCCCTTTCTTTCTTCTGTTTGATTGCTCTCTAGAGTTTCAAAAATGATGTGGAATAGTAGTGGGGAAGAGGGCATCCCTGTCTTATTCCAGTTCTTAGAGGGAAAGCTTTCTATTTTTCTCCATTTAGAATAATGTTAGCCTTTGGTTTAGTTTTTATAGCTTTTACAATGTTGAGGTATGTTCCTAATGTCTCTGGTTTGTCTAGTGTTTTGAACATAAAGAGGTGCTGTATTTGTCAAATGCTTTGTTTTGCATCTGTTGAGATGATTGTATAATTCTTTCCTTTGAATCTATTAATGTTATGAATTATATTTATTGATTTCTGTCTGTTGAACCAGCCTGGCATCCCTAGGATGCACCCACTTGATCTTGGTACACTGTCTTTTTAATATGTTTTTGTATGTGGTCCACCAAAATTTTATTAAGAATTTTGCCTCCATGTTCCTCAGGGATGCTGATCTGAAGTTTTCTTTCCTTGATGTGTCTTTGTCAGGTTTTGGTTCAGGGTGATACTAGCCTTATAAAATGAATTTGGAAGTGTTCACTCCTTTTCTATTTCATAGAATAACTTGACAAATATTGCTGTTATTTCTTCTTTGAATGTCTCATAGAACTTGGCTGAGAATCTGTCTGGTCTTGGACTTTTCTTGGTTGGTATGCTTTGATGGCATCTTCTATTTCATTGCTTGAAATTGGTCTGTTTAAATGGTATATGTTCTCCCGATTCAATTTGGTAGGTCATATGTCGATGTCTTCAAGTTTTTCTATTTTATTGGAGTATAAATTTTCAAAATAGTTTCTGATTATCTTCTGTCCTTCAGTAGTATCTCCTGTGATATTTACTTTTATATCACAAATTTTTGTAATTTGAATTTTCTCTCTCTCTTTGTTAGCATGGCTAAGGTTTATCAATTTTATTTATTTTTTTCAAGGAACTGACTGAATTTTTGAATTATTTCTCTTGATCCAATTCCATTGATTTCAACTCTGATTTTCATTATTTTCTGTCTTGTACTGCTTTTGGTGTTGATTTCTCCTTCTTTTTCTATGGTTTGATATGTAATGTTAGGTCATTTATTTGTTGACTTTCTATTGTTTTAATGAATGAACTCAATGAAATTAGCTTTCCTATCAGCACTGCCTACAGAGTATTCCAGTGATTTTGATTTCTTGTTTCAGTGTTCTCATTTACTTCTAAGTATTTTTTAAATTTCATTCCTAATTTCTTATGCTATCCATTGGTCATTCAGTAGTGTATCTCTGGGTTTTAGTGTAGCATTTATTTTTATTCTATGATTGATTTCTTATTTCATTCCATTATTAACTGATGATTGCAGGGTATTATCTGTATTTTTTGATTTGCTGAGAGTTTCTTTGTGGCATAAGATATGTTCTATTTTAGAGAAGGATCTGAGTGCTACTAAAAAGAAAGTATATTTATTCATTGATGGATGACATATTCTATACATGTTCATTAATTCTAAATTATTGATTGTAATATTTAATTATGTAACTTGCTTAGTCTTTTTTGGGAAGATTTATTCAGTAGTGAGAGGTGTGTTAAAACGAACGAGTATTGTCTTGTGGTCTGTTTGTTTTTTGAAATTGAGAAGTGTTTCTTTGATGTACATAGATACTCCATTGTTTGGGGCATAAATATTTATGACTGTTAGGTCTTCTACTGTATCATTCCCTTAAACAGTATGAAATATCCTTCTTTGTACCTTCTGATTAACTTTTACTTGAAGTCCACTTTATCTGATGTGAAGTTGGAAAACTCTACTTGTTTATGTGATCCATGTGAGTGATATGTTTTATCCCAATCTTTCACTTTCAGTCTGTGGATGCCTTTGCCAATGGGATGTGCTGCACCCTCTTCAATTCCCCTCAGTGCTTGACAAGGATTCCATTGAGTTACAAAGATGTTTGCAAGGTCTCATCTTCCTGGGAATTGGGGCCATTGTTTCCTGTTGTCTTGTTTGATTTGCCTGTGCTTGGGAATAATATTATATTGGATTTCTGGGAATTCTAGGGTCTTAGGGGATTTAGAACACAAGAATCAAACAGCTAATCATACTGGATATAACCAAGAAAGGCCCTTGTTCTGGGGTGATAAAAGTATAACTTGGAAAGAATGCTATGCTCATTTCCAGCAACTTATGCTAAATGGCACACCGTGACTACTCCCAGATGACCTAGGGCAGAAAAACACATTGTTCCCACCTTAACTCCAGACAAATAAGTCACAAACAAAGTTGTTAAGGCTAGGAAAATAGTCCCAACAATTCAGACATCATTTGGTAATGCTTATTTGGTTAATGGAAACTGTGGTATCCTCCTAGGAAACCAGCTTCTGGTCCCTTAGATTTAGACCCCCTTTATCTCCCACTGGTAGAATACACCTTGGTTGGCATCAAGTATATTATAATAAAAAATGTACACGGAAGGCTCATCTCCCCTTTTTAGAATATTTAAAATATGTAAAATGCTGGTGTTTGCTTAGTTGCTCTGAACAGTTTTCTTGGGCAGGACATTTTACTGGGCAAAAGCAGGAGGTGTAATCTTCTAGCAAGAGCTATTGTTCCTATTAAACTAATTATTAACTACATAGTGTAAGCTTATATGTTGTTCATAGAAATGACTTCTGTGCACAATGTTCCCAGTAATATAGAAAGTAGAACTAGTTAAAGATTATATAAAAGAATACTAAAAATATTATGAAGAGTTGATAATATTTAATCTGCTAATACGTTTTGCCTATTGACTTGTTTGCATTAGTTTCCTTTTGTGTGGCCTCAAGATATTGTACTCAAGCTAGAAGCTAACATATAAAAATGGTGTGTGGAAAAAATAAAGTCAGAACACAACTTAGCCTCAGATCACTGAGTCTGTGTTGCTTTGTTCTCCACCTCGCTGACGCCATCCCAATCACCAGAGAGCACCACAACCCTTTGTGCTAGGGCTGGACCCCGGCAGGGATGAGTCTCTTGGAGAGAGCATATTGTTGGGTCTTGTTTTTTAATCCAATATGCCAGTCTCTCTCTTTTGATTGATGAGTTTAGGCCATTAATATTCAAGCTTATTTTGAGATATGATTAGTACTCCCAACCTTTTTGGTTTCTTTCTGGTTTTTAATTAGACTTAGTTTCTCCTTTGATTGACTATTTTTTTAGAATAGCTCCTCCCTTTGCTGGCTTTCACTTTTTTTTCATTTCATCCTCATGAAATATTTTGTTGAGAATATTTTCTAGAAGCCCTGCACTTTAAATTTTGTATACTGTGGAAGGTATTTCTTTCATCTTCAAATCTGAAATTTATTTTGTTGGATATAAAATTCTCAGTTGGCATCCATTTTCTTTCAGAGCTTGTTACATGTTGTTGTAAGTCCTCCTTGCTTTGAGGGTCTGAGTTGAGATGTAGTTTCCCCCTATACATGTTCTGATATTTTTCTCTTGGGATCTCTAAAACTTTATCCTTATTTTATATGCTAGGCATTTTCATTAAAATGTGCCTTAGTGCAGGCCTCTTGCACTTGAGTTTCCATTTCATTCTTTAGGTTTGGGATGGTTTCTGATATTATTTCATTGAATAGATTGTACATTCCTTGATTTGTATCTCCATGCCTTCATCTATCCCCATAAATCTTAACTTTGGTCTTTTCATATTATCCCATAATTCTTGGAAGTTCTCTTCATGGTTTCTTACCATCTTCTCTGTTGGTCAGCTTTATTTTCAAGGTTATATATTTTGTCTTCCTTGCTTGTTCTTCTGTCTTCCAAGTGGTCTAGTCTATTGGTGGTACTTTCCTTTGAATTTTTAATTTGGTTTATTGATATCTTCATTTTGAGGGTTTCTGCTTGATTTCTTTTCATAATCTGTTTCTCTTTATTGCAGTGAACTTTCACTTCCTGAGATTTGTCTCTGATTTCACTCCTTACATAGTCCCTTATATCACAGATCAGTTTAACTATATATATATATTCTAATCTCCTTCTCTGACACTTGTTCTACTGTGTTGTCAATGCATTCTATTATTGCAGCACCTTGGTTTGTCTGTGGTATTTTGTTTCCCTCTTTTCTTTTCATGTTGTTCTTGTGTTTTCCCATCTTGCATTTTGGATCTTAGGCTATACAGTTCCTATCCTGTAGACTTATAGTGTCCCTGAAGGTTTCCAGTACCTTGCCTTTAGGGGGAAAGCAATATTTACATCTAGTTCAAAGAATATACTACCTTAAACCAAATAGCTCCTTTAACGTGTCTCCTCCAGTTTTGTCACAATAAATAAAAATGATATGTTCAATGATTGTCTATAATATAGACAGTAAGTTTGCAAAAGGGTTTACAATTTCAAATGGTGCACAAAGAGAGAATAGAAGCAGTGTAGGATGTGATGTTTATGAGGAAGGAAGAGAGAAGATATATGTAAAATCTTGTAGGCAGTGTGAAAGAGGAATTAATATAGGTTGTCTCTCAGTAGAAGAAATAAAGAAAGGCAACCCAGGGAAACAGATAAGTTAGAAGAAACATATATACAAAAGAAAAAAAAGAAAAAGAATAAAGGTAAAAATAAGAAATACATAGGAAAACTGTAATATACTATTCAGACATCCCAGTCCTCGATAAACTGATGTAGGAAGAATACTTGGTGTCAAAATTATAGAGTTGTGTGAGAGAGAAAAAATCTTGTTGGAAATTAAACAATTGTTTCTGTTGGAGTTCAAATGTTTCTCAGCTTCCCTTTTTAGCTGATAGATGGAGTTGTGTGGCATCTGATGGTAGCTCCACCCTCACAATACTGAGAATTGGTAGTTTGGGAAGGTTAGTCCTGGAGGTAGAAATCCTGGAGGTGGAATGTAGCAATTGCATGTCCACATTGGAAGATTGCAAACCCAGAATCTCCTTTGGGTTCCACTCTTATGATGTAAGAGCCTGATCTTGGGCCCTTATGTCACCTGTGGACCCCACAATACCCGATCTCTGATTTGGTCCTCAAAATTGACCTCTCCAAACCTTTTGTATTCCCAATCATCCACTTCTCTCCCAGGCAGTTCTGAGGGCTGAGTGCTGGGAACTCTGTCTGTTGTAGAGAACTATTCTGTATCAGGTCAATCAAGACCAGGAGCTGAGACCTGTGGGCAGCACACTTAGTTAGAACACTGGGACAGGTTGTGGTATAGGGAGGGGTTGGAAGACTTGGAATTGGAGAACTAGAGGTTCCTTCTGGGTGATGGACTGATGCCACACCAGAAGGACCAGGGATCCAGGAATGCCATACCAAGGAGGAAGTCAGGGACCAGGCTTGTGCCAGGATTCATCAAGTGCTGGCCCAAGTAGGCCCCCAAAGCCCAGTGGGTGTCAGACTTGCTGTTTGGTCATAAGCTGATAGCAAGATGTTCTCATACCCTCTTGCAACCCTCCAACCTTTTGTACCCAACCCCATCCATCCCCTGCATTTCAGGACTGGTAGAGCTGGGAAAAGCCTGGTTCTCTTCAGCCTCTCTAACCATTGTTCCCCCTAGGCAAAATACTCTCAGTTTCTGACTTTCCACAGGATTACCAGGCTCAGACAGGCCCACATGGATCTCACTGCAAATTTACAGATCTGGATTTTGGTTTCTGTAGGCTGTGCCATGCCATGCTATAGTTCAAAGATTTCAATGTTGTTTTAATTTTCAATTGGAGAGAAGAGCAGGTATGCGCTCACATAAAGGAGTGACCATGTGAAGAAGCACCAAGATGGAGACTAGCAGCACACGTAGTGGGAAGACCTCAGGTGTAACCAAACCTTCGGGCACCTTGATAATGGATTTGTAGGCCCTGGTCAGTATCCCAAGATTGAGGCGCCCCTGTCCCAAGATGAGGGCAGCAGTGGCAGCCCCAATCTAACATTTTTCCTTTTTTTTAAAAAATTTTGAGCCTCTTGCTAAGTTGCTTGGGCTAGCCTCAAACTTGTGATCCTCCTGCCTTAGCTTCCTGAGCTGCTGAGATGATGACACCTATGTCCCACCATGCCTTATGGAGGCATTTTTTTTTTTTAATTTGCTTATTGATTCATTGAGCACAAATGGAGTACAGCTATTGTTTCTCTGGTTGTACACGAAGTAGAATCACACCATATGTGCATTCATACGTGTACACAGGGCAATGATGTCTGTCATACATTCTGTTAATATTCTTACCCCCCACCCCCAACCCCACCCCTCCCTTCCCTTTATGCTATCTATCCTTCCTCCATTCTTGCCACCCTCCTCCCCTGCATTATGCATCATCATTCGTTTATCAGAGAGACCATTCGGCCTTTGGATTTTTGGGATTGGCTGATCTCACTTAGCATAACAGTCTCCAACATCATCCATTTACCTACAAATGCCATAATTTTATTCTTCTTTATGGCTGAGTAATACTCCATTGTGTATATATACCACAGTTTCTTTAGCCATTCATCTATTGAAGGGCATCTAGGTTGGTTCCACAATCTGTCTATTGTGAATTGGGCAGCTATGAACATTGATGTGGCTGCATCACTGTAGTAATCTGATATTAAGTCCTTTGGGTATAGGCCAAGGAGTGGGATAGCTGGGTCAAATGGTGGATCCATTCCAAGTTTTCTAAGGAATCTCCACACTGCTCATGGAGGCATTTTTGATGGTAATAATGTAGGAAAGGAAAGTGGGCAAAGAGTGGGAGGTTTCACTGACACCTAGTAAGTAGAATCCAGAAATGAGGGTAAATATCCTACAATCCAAACTACAGTCCCCATTGAAAAAGAATTACCCAGCCCCAAATATCAACAATGCCAATGTTGAGAAACCTTCCTTTACTTTTTACTGCTATTTTCTTTACCTACACATAAACAAATTTAATAAACAAGGTTATTTTTAGATAGCATTTGGCTTCTAAGGAAATAATTTGGATAAATGCTAATGTATAATATAACTGTAATGAATTAAAATCTGGTATAATTTGAAACAATGTCTTTAAAATTATATTTAATTATTTATTCAATGAATTATATTTTTAAAATTCTAATTTGGTTTTTAGCAAAACCTTACCTCAGCAAATTATCAGTTATATAAGAGGGGGGAAAAATGTAGAAAAATATATTAACTGTGTTAACACTTCTTCATATGTTCAAATCCTGCATCATAATAATGGTGTCAGTTAAGAAGCAGATGGTTTTGTTTATTTGAATTAAAAAATTTATTAAACTTTCAGACCCTTATATAATTTTGTTTCTGTCATTCCTGTATATGGCAAAGTAGTGGAAAAGTGAGTTGTTCAGGCCAAAATTAAGTAGAGAATCAATGAGTATATCAAAGTGAGAATTTCTTTCCTACATAAATCCAAAGGGTAAATGACTGGATGCTCCTAACCCGAAGGGAAATTTGAGTATATTTGTTTTGGTATCACATTCATAAAAACAACATTTTAATTATCAAGTCTTTTGATTGTTGGTTTATATTTCAGGATTAGCAGTTTTACTAGTACAAAGTCATATGTGCCCAGAGTTCAATATTACTGAATTATGATAATAATGATGACAATGATGCTAGTGTCAATGAAAGCATGGGGAGGATAAATTTGTATATAAGAATATTAATTCAAATGTTGCTTGCATTTCAAGCCATGGAAGAAATAAACCTACTTATAAAGCACAGTAGGTAGCTAATTCACTATTTACATGGTAGTTAATTTATAGCACACAACAGAATCTCATTAATTTGGAACTATAAGCATGCAAATGATATACCAAAATGTTTTGTAGAGTATTTTAAACAAAGGAATTTTTTAGTGCAATGCTTGCATAATTAAGAATTTCTTTAAAAAATATATCATTTTAGGTCAACAAAGGACTTGAGGGGGAAAGGTTCTTGAATAATAATACAGTTAGCGCTTCTTAGTTATTGTACAACTATTTATAAAATAGCTAAAGATGAACAATTAAGTAAGCAAATGATAATTAAAATCAGATTTAATTACTATATTATGTTTTAATGGATACCTTATAGGTTTGAGTACACTATGTCAAGGGAAAGTTTGAAATTTTTACTAAAATGTTTGATGGCCATAATTTTATTTTCATTGAGGAAAAAACACAATCTTACATTTAACCATAAATGGTTAGAGTATTAGAGTTTTGTGTTAATGTGCAACTCTAATACATGTGACTTTGTTTTCCTGTCAGATATATTCACAGTTAATGCCATTTTATGATTCCTGATGATGCTATTGTAAGACAATTCAGAGAGAGAATAAATAACTCCATTTCTCTGCATATTCCAGTAACAACTCTACAAAGTTTTCTGTATTAATTGGTAAAAATATCTCCATCCAATTAACAACATCTTTGAAAGACATCATAGTAATTATCTATTGTAGAGGAGACTCAATAAGTTTCTCACTTAAAGTTTGTGTGTGTGTGTGTGTGTGCGTGTGTGTGTGTGTGTGTGTGTGTGCTTTAAATTAGTAATGATACAGAGATGCTTTCATTTGTATTACATTTAAGGGGCAGGTACATGGTCATCTCTCCAATTGTAATAAAAACTAAATATTCTATCTTCACATGAGCTCAGGAACAAGACCTCACTGTTTTCCCTTGTCATTTACAGTAATTGTACTCATAAGCTTTGAATTACTATAAATATATCCCCAAAAATAATTTACAAAGAAAAATTCTATTTGGCTAAATGTTTTAGAGCTTCCAGCCCAAATCAAGTGACCTCATTGTTTTAGCACTGTGTGTGTGTGTGTGTGTGTGACCGGGTGGGGGGGCACCATATCAGTGACTATACACACTGGGAGGCCAAGAGTATATAGTGAAGTAAAACTGCTCAACTCATGAGTCAGGAAGCAATAAAGGAAAAGGAAAAGACCAGGGCCCCACAATCTCCTTCAAAAGCCTTTCTCAAATAACCTAAGAACCTTCTACTAAGCCCTACTTCCTAAAGTGTCTACCAACTCCCAATAGTATGACTCTGGTGGTCAAGCCATTAATGTGTGGTCTTCTGTGGGACATTCAACATCCATTCTGTAGTGGTGTCTATTGAGAGAAAGTGAAGGAACTAGTGTTATTTTAGGCAGGATTAAATTTTTTACTAAATACAATCTATGATATTGTCATCAACACAGCAAAACATATATATATTTTCTTCAATAATTCCCAATTTTGTTTTTCTCATTCCCTGTTCATTGAGAAATGCCAGCATATGGATAGGTCCAGCAGAGTTGCTTTCCATCCAGTTTCCTCCTGATAGATAACTTGGATGATAATTCATCCAAATCAATATCCAACATTGCTCCCATTGAAACAGTTACTGTGAAAATTAATAATCTCCATACTGCAACAAAAAAGAATACAAAACAATTTTGACATGGAAATTAGGAGATTAAAATAATTGTGCAAGACTCATTTCAATTTTTGGATCTGGAAGTTCTTTTTATGTCAATGGAATCATTCAGACATTTATCAAATAAGGTTAAAAAAATATTTATATTTCTTCCTTAATTTAACAAATATGGTTAATCCATCTCCCCATGGACATGACAGTACTTTGCACACATTTTAGCTGTATTGCGGTGAATAAATCAGGGAGTAATTTGGATCCTTTTATCTAAAAATACCTTTATCTTTTCCTGGTAAAACATATAACTTTCCTTGTTTGTAAGACTGCTTTCTTCCAGTGCCTTATGAGATTTCACCTCTGTCAGTTTTTCCTTCTTCTACAATTTATATTTATCTCTGCTCACTTCTCCTTACTATGTCAAAGACTTATCTTTCCTAACAAAGCATTGCAAAATATTCATCTCCAACCTAATCTCTCAAACTAATTTTGAACTATTTCACTTACGAGGAACACAAATCTGTTAAAATACTTTATATAGAGAGATTTATTTAAAAATGAAATGCCTTAACCAAACAAAAGATAATACATTTTGACCTTGGGGGCCTGAATATTTATTTTTAAGAGAGCTCTTTTCTCCCACATGTGTGCATATGTGTATACACATTTAAACCCACATACACATAAATGAGGTCAAACAACATGTATGTTTCTGTGAATTGGGTTTTCTTGCCTATCATGTATTACATTTATATCACAAAACACTGGCATATGCAAATTGGTATGCAGCTCTTTAACACACAATTTATATTTACATTCACACTATATTCTAATACATTTTTTCTATTTATGTAGTCCTAGAAAACTAAAACTGATTCTCTAGATTTCCAGCCTTGGCACACAAATACAACCTTTGAACAATTAAAAGATGAAGTGTATAGAAATGTGTGACAACACAATCTCCTTTACTTACACATGTTAAAAGAACCCTGCTATATTAGTGTATTTTTCAGAATTTGAATAGAAACACAAAACTGAAGAACAGACATGATCAAAGTCATATACACATTCCACAGAAATTGGGAATTTTATCATAAACAGATTCATGACCCATTTCAGCTTTTCCCAATATCAAATCAGTGCCCATTGGTAGTAGCCATTATCTTTCTGTATAGCCATGTGCTTAACGAGATGCCAGAAAGCATATGTTAAGCAGTTAGGTCACCTGGTAAATTACCATTCCCCCAAAAACCTCTAAGTACAAAATCAACTTCTAACACTCAAGAGCTCAATCAGGTAAAGTTTTGGCATATGTCAGAGGCTGTTTTGGTGACAACTAAAGTTTAGTTAAAATTTTCTGCTCAGGTGTTTGCCTCCTGAATTCCTGGTCCACAAAACTTAACTTACAAAGAGAACAAGTATTCCTTTGGGGTTTAGTTTTCTACACAGCAGTTCTGAAAGCACCAACGAAACCCACAACACTTCTACTAAAAACACCACAATGTCCTATAATTGGTGAGATTGTTTTGAAAACAGATGCCCACAGATATGTGGCTGATGTGTCACAGAAAATAAAAAACATCAGTGGTATTAAACTAACATAAGCTGGTTAAAATCAGAGGAAAGACTTAAGGCAATGGGAGACATTATAAAAAATACCCCCATGCTCTTTAAGGCAATCCCAAAGCCTTCCAAGAAGAAAAAAGTTGTCTTAAAAATTAAGTTTTTAGTTTGCTAGCTGTCAGGACACTATTTCCTCTTCCTCCTCCTCTTTCTCATCTTCCTGTCTAGTTAAGAAGTATCCAATGACTTCTGAAGCAAGACATGCTGTCTGCTATTGAACCCAAACTTAAGAACATCCTTCTCTTTGAGTCTGTAGTATCTTTGTGACTCAATATATTTGTTCAAGGTTCCATTGCCTGAGATGGTCAATGATGTAGGATTTCTGCCAACTATGACATCAACATGGGTGTGTTCCACAAGATGATACCAAAAGACTGCATGCCTCTTTGCATACTGGGATGTCTGCAATGTGATGATGTTACCCAAAAGCTCTTAGTCTGTGGATACACATGACTGGAAGTACTCCTTTTAAATGGGCAGAGATGCTAGGGTTTGGGGGTATATGTGCTTCTGGGGAGTGGTTGTTGAATATAATGACTATACCTTAAAAATATTGGTGCCTTCCAGAAGTGCCTCAGAAAGTCCAAAGCTTTTTAGTTTTGTTGTTCTTTTTCAGGTACCTCTATCATTATTGCCACCAGGCCACAGAACCAAATCCTGAGCCTTATTATCACTCCCACTGACTTCATTCTTGGGATGCTCCCAGCAGCTCTCATTAAACTCCCTTTTCCTGTGCTTTCACATGTTGGCTGGCTTGATCCTGTCCCTGGCAGCTCCTTGGCCTCTAGTTAGAGTTTCTTCTGCTGGAATGGCCCTGGTATCTGTCCCAGTCACTGTTCTCAGGTCTCCTCTGGTCCTGTTCTAATGTTTCACACTGCTACTGATCCTCCAGTTCTTGCCTCACTTTGAATAGTGAGGACTGTAGCATCTTACTTGGAAGCCTTGCTTCTCGCTGAGGACTTTTTCCTTTTGGTTAGGGGCCAGTTTGTGATGGCAAAACCAGACCTGGTTGTAAAATGAAATTGTAAAAATCTTATGGTAAGAAAGGAATGCCTGGGGAAAAGAGTCAGTTCCCCTCAGCTCTCTCAGCCTTTCTTCAGGAAGCCTAATTAACAATGGGTTCCTACCTTTTGGATTGTAAATAACTGCCCTAGTAGTCTGACTACCCCCTCTTAAAATGTAAACAACCCTGTGCCAGGCTTTTAAGGCTAGAGGTTTAACAGATGCCTGTGAAAAGAGTCCTTTCTTCTTACCTGTTTCTGTAAGCATGCTTTGTGTTAGAGACCTTGCACAAGGCTTTCAGCCTTATAGATCAGGAAATATTTGAAAGTGGAAAAAAGAATAGGATGGGTCTAAGAGGACACCAAGTAGCCTATAAATGTGAGAAGCTGTAGATCAGGGATCAGAATCTGGAGTTGGTTCTCCTCTGGGTCCACTGACTAAAATAAAGTTTAGAGTTCTCCTCCTCTCTGAGTGCTACTTGCTGCTTCTCCTCAGGTCTGTTTCTCACGACAAGCTAACTCCTCAGGCTTGGTTTCCACAGTGGCCAGGGTGGCGTGGCTCACTGGTCAGGGGACACAGGCTTCCACTGGAGAAGTCTGAGCTGTGGTGGGCCCGAAGCCTGGCTTCCAGGTTTAGGTGCTCCTGCTTTGACACTGCTGCCACCAAGTTTCCATCACCTGGCCCTCATCAGCTCCCATGCTTGCTCATGGACACCTTCATTCTGAGTTTGACTGCGTAGAAGAGGTCCCTTGAGCTCCTAGCTGAAGGAAACCAGACACTTGACCCCTGAACTTCCACTTCCAAGTCAGTGCTTTCCCAGAACTAAATTTGTTTTATAACCTAATGATTGATCATAGATATTTTTCAAAATAAATTTCATAATATTTTATTAACTTAAATGTACCATCATTTATTTAAATTCCTCTGTTGATATTTATCTTGTTTTTATTTTTTAAATATATTAAAATATTGCTCCAAACATTTGAACTATACCTTTATGTACATGTACAAATTTTTCAATGAGATATAATACAGGAAGTGAAATTGCTTGACCTTAGGCATGCATGAGAATTGTAACAGATATTGTCAAACTGCTTTTAAAAAAAAATCATTATCAATTACTTCTCCCATTAATCTGGTATGAAGTAGCCTTTTTCCCAGTATGCTAATCAACAATGGATATTATCAACATTTGAAACTTAGTAGCTCACTAATGCCTTATTTTTCAATTTTATTTTCAAATTCTATTTTCTTGATTTCTAGTGTACATAAGTGATTTTCTACATTTGTTGGTTCATTTTTATTTCTAATGGGTTATTTATATTATTGGTCTATAGGACTTCTATATATTGTAATTTATGGCAAATACCTCTGCCTTTTTAAAAATTGTATATGATTTTAAACTTTTTATGTAATTTGATTAATTTTTTTTCTATGGCTTCTGGGTTATGTTTTCATAATTGTTGTTAAAACAGTGTGTTTCTTCTGATAAGATTATGGTTTTGTCTTTTACATTTAAATCTTTAATCAATCTGGAATTTATTTTTGTATAAGATATGAAGTAGACAATCTGTTTACTTTTATTTCAAAGAACTCAGTTCTCCAAATATTAATTAAAATATCCACTCCTTTTTAATTTTTTGAACTGCTCATTATATTGTACATTGAGTTTTTACCTATATGAGCATTTGTTTTGGAGTCTTTTTCTGTTCCACTAATATTGCAGAAATAAGATATAGAACCCTGCATACCTACTAAAATATTGCTTCAAATTTCATACAATGGCACTACAAATATCTTATGTTGAACACTATATTCATAATTTTTCCTAAAACACACTCTTCACATGATTCTAATTGCATTTAATGATGCCATCATTTTTCTAGTCACCTAACCAAGGAACTGTTAGGAACTGTTATCATTGAATTTTGTCACTTTATTTCCAAAGTATCACTCCAAATTTGTTTTATGTACACTTCATGACCTCAGAATTATTTTAGGCCTCATTTTCTCTCCCTGGGATTATTAAAATATACTTAATATGGTCAATAGCCTCCTAAGTGTTCTTCTAATAGACTTAAATTTTACCACAGCATGATATATTTTTTCTGGCCTCTCCATTATACCCCAAATGAACCCTTGTTAAAATCAATTATACAAGTGGCCAAAACATTTAGTTTTTAAATGTTAAATATTGAAACGATCAAGTTGTTTGAAATATAAAGTAAGTACACTCATACGTTGCTGTTGGGGTTGCAAATTGGTGCAGCCACTCTGGAAAGCAGTATGTAGATTTCTTATAAAACTTGGAATGGAACCAACATTTGATCCAGCTATCCCACTCCTTGGCCTATATCCAAAAGACTTAAAATCAGCATACTACACTGACACAGCCACATCAATGTTTACAGCAGCCCAATTCAATAGTTAGATTGTGGAACCAACCTAGATGCCCTTCAACAGGTGAATGGGTAAAGAAACTATGGTATGTATGCACACGGAATATTATTCAGCCATAAAGAAGAATAAAATTATTCCATTTGCCAGTAAATGGATGGAGTTGGAGAATATCATGCTTAGTGAAATAAGCCAATCCCACAAAAACAAAGCCCAAATGATTTTTCTGATAAGTGGATGATGAAACATAAGGGTGTAGTTAAGGCAAGAATGGAGAAAGAATGGATTGTGTAGAGGGAAATGAGGGGTGAGGAGGGGGTAGGGGAAGGAAAGATAATAGAATGAGAGCAACATCATTACCCTATGAACATGTATGATTATGCAAATGGTGTGACTCTACCTGGTGTACAACCAGAGAAACAACAGTTGTACCCCGTTTGTGTATAATGTTTCAAAATTAAAAAAAATATATATATATGTATATAAAATAAGTAAATATATTAGTTGACAAAATTGGGAAACATAAAATTGCACCATGTTTGGAAGCAATAGTGAAGGAGAATTATGCTGATGGGTGAAGGATTTCATTCAAGTTCTTCAGCGAACACTTTATTTTTTTAAAACCTAGAATACAGCAGACTTTTCCTGAGTCAAAATAACAAACAAAATTTACATGTTGAACAAGTGCAAATATTGTGTAATGGATGATAAAAATTATAGAAAATATATTCAAGTTGATTTTTGCCCATTATCATGACTTCCAAATGTTAAAATGTTTTATTACTGCAATGTATTTGTATAGAATAGCAGGGTAAATTTTGACATATTCAGGCATGCATGGGATATAATTTGCTCAATTTCAGTTCCTATTACTACTTCTTTCCCTCCCTCCCTCTTTCTCACTGTTCCCCTTCCTCTATTCTATAGGTCTTCCTTCTATTTCATCCTTGTTTTTCTTAATTGGTGCTTTATAGATATACAGGAAGGTGAAATTCACTGTGGTATATTCATATGTGAATATAGCATAATTTGGTCAATTTCATTCGATAGTTTCTCCCTTTTTCCATCCCTCCTCAACCTCTTACTCCCTTTCTCTACCCATTGATATCCCTTCTATTTACATGGGTCCCCCTTTACCCCTTATATTGCTCTAGCTTCTGAATATGAGAGACAACAATTGACCCTTGACTTTCTTAATGTATCTTATTTCACTTAGCATAATTTTCTCAACTTCCAATAATTTCTCAGCAAATGCTATAATTTTAAATTTCTTTATGGCTGAGTAAAACATCCATTGGGTGTATATATATACCAAATTTGCTTTACCCATTCTATTTGTTGATGGGCACCTGGGCTGGTTCCATAACTTGGCTATTGTGAAATGCACTGCTATAAATATTGGTGTGCCTATATTACTATAGGAGTTTGATTTTAGTAAATTTGGATAAATGACATGTAGTGGGACAGCTGTGTCATATTGAAGCCAGAATTGGGGACAAGCAGTTAGTGTAGAATAGGAAATCTGGTCAAATTGAGGAATAGAGGCCATTAGAGTCTGGGAAGTTGGAGGCCGCCCCTGGGAGACTGTAATGTCAGTGTCTCCAGAGTCCTTTTGATCACCAAGGTTACCTGCTTAACTGCCCCTCCCAAAAAGCTGCAGGCAGGGAATTGCTAATTAATGCTCTCTGGGCCCCTACTTGCCTGAATCCTCTCTGTGCCCCTTCCCCCTGCCATTTTTATCTCACCTTTTTGCTATGTCAATGGCAACCCCTGGCCTATTTGGGCCTAGTCACGTAGGCAGGAAGGAGAGATAAGGGGGATAAAACAGAACAAAGAAGACCCTAACCTATAAAAGATGTGGGGTATGAAGGATTATGGAAAATAATATTCCTATAAAATAACTCCCCAAGTAAAATGAAGGGACGGTGTGGCTTGAGAAGCGGGAAAGGAGACTGATCAACCATTAAACCTCTCCCAGTGCATTCCTGATAACAATGGGCCCTGGGGAAAAGGGTGGATATGGAATGCTAGGCCCTAAACCTTGACCTTCCTCAGGTCAACCTAATCCTGAATGACATTGGGCAAGATTTGAACACTCATCCTTCAGCATCTAATTTTAACCTGTACAGCTGGTCCCTGATGGTCAAAACTGCACATACACAATGATTACATTCTCCTCCTCCTACCCTATAAAATCAGAATCCCCCTGTAACTGATTACCATTTTCCATCAGGAAAGTGGACCCGAATGACGCCTGACTCTGTGAAGGAATAAAGGCTTCTCTGAATCCATTGAGGTCTGCTTCTCGTTTTTTTTCCTTTTTGCGCTTATAGGGTGCGCTCCCTTCTCTGGGATTCTAGAACATCAGCCATGGCCCCCTTCTCCCTCCTGGCAAAAGTCTGTATTATTACTTCTAAATAAAACCTGCTTAATTTGCTTGCCTTGGCCTGCTTCTCTGGCATTATACTTGAACACCTGAGGAAGCAGAACTCATCACCAGTAAACAGTGGTATCAATATGGTGGTTCCATTCCTTGTCTTTTGAGGAATCTCCATACTATTTTCCAAATTGATTGTGAGATTGCCATTTACCAGTGATGAGTTCTGCTTCCTCAAATGTCTTAGTATAACATCAGAGAAGCACACCAAGGCAAGCATATTAAGCAGGTTTTATTTAAAGGTAATAATACAGACTTTTCCCAGGAGGGAGAAGGGGGCCATGGCTGATGTTCTAGAGTCCCAGAGAAGTGAGCACACCCTACATCTTTTGTAGGTTAGGATCTTCTTTGTTCTGTTCTCTCCTCCCTTTTCTCTCCTTCCTGCCTACTAATTAGGCCCAGGAATTGCCCAGTGACATAGCAAAAAAGGCAAGAAGCAAATGGCAGGGGGAAGTGCCAAATGGAGATTCAGGTAGGGGCCCAGGGAACATTAATTAGCAACTCTTTGCCTGTAGCTTTTTGGGAGGGGCAGTTAAGCAGGTAACCTTGGTAATCAAAAGGACTTTGGAGACACTGACATTCCAATCTCCCAGGGAAGGTCTCCAACTTTCAGATGCAGATGGCTTTCATGGCCTCCATTTCCTGGATTTGACCCCATCCCCTATTTCTACACTAACTGCCTGTCCCCCATTCTGGCTTCAGCTGTACTAATTTACAGTCTGACCAACTAAGTATCAGTATACCTTTTCTCCCACATCCTTTCCAGAATATATTATTATCTGTATTTATGATTACCATTCTAACTGGAGTGAGAGAAAAATCCCACAATAGTTTAACTTGAATTTCCCAGATTTCTTTGTGTTGTTGAACATTTTCTGATATATTTATTGGTCATTTGGTTTCTTCTTTTGATAAATGTCTATTTCCTTTACCTATTTATTATTTGTAACTTTTGGGGTGTTTAGATTTTAAGTTCTTTATGTATTCTGGATAGTAATCCCCTGTTGAAGAACATCTGGCAAAGATTTCTTCCATTCTGTAGGCTCCCTCCATATTCTTAATTGTTTCCTGTGCTGTTCAGAAGTTTTTTAATGTGATACCATCCTACATTTATTGATTCTGTTTTATATCTTGAGCTTTAGAGATCCTGTTAAGGAAGTTGGTTCTTGTACCAATATGGTGGAGTGTTGGCCCTATGTTTTCCTCTAACAGATACAGATTTTATAGTCTAATTTCTATATCTTTGGTCCAATTTGAGTTGACCTTTGTGCACAGTGAAAGGAATCTAGTTTCATTCTTCTACATATGAATAGCCAGTTTTCTGAGCACCATTTATTAAAAAGGCTATCTTCTATCCAACATATCTTTTGGTACCTTTGTTAATACCAGATGACGATACCTGTAAAACTCACAAAAGGGTCGGTGGGGCTCCCAAAGGTGGCGGTGGGCAAAAAGGAGTGCGCTCGCCAGAGTCAGACAAAAGTGGCAGCTTGAATTTATTGGAATGTGTGTCCTGGGCAACATCTCCAGCCCCCAGGGTGGAAGTCAGGGTGGGAGAGCCAGGAGAAATCGCATGTGGCTTTGGCTGCTCAGGGTTTTTATACAGAGGAAGGGGGTCAAGGGGTTCTGCCCAGGAAAAGGTGGACCCAAGGTGGACGTCAGGATCAGCAGGTGTGCCTCATTGGTCACTTCTGGCACAGTGTGTTGCTAGGTGACCTTGCTCCCTCCCCCTGCAGCCGCCCAAAATGACCTAACAATACCTGTATGGATTTGTCTGTCCTTTGCAGTACTCCATTGGTCTTCATGTTTGCTGTGATGTCATTTCAATGTTGTTTTTGTTATTATAGCTCTGTGGTATGATTTGAGATGAATTGATATGATGTCTCCAGCATCACTTTTCTTGCTGAGCATTGTGTTGGCCAATCTGGAAGTTTTGTTCTTCCATATGAATTTGAGGACTCCCTCTTCTAGTTCTGTGAATAATGCCATTGGCTGTTGTTCCACACTGAACAACAAAGGTCGGGTGTCCTCCCTGGGCCAGTCAGAGGGGAGCACGGGTCGAGCAGGATGTTGAGTGTCGACGGCTGGAAAGAAACCACACCAGCCGGGAGGTCTGTCGAAGCAGAATCTCATTTAATAGGGAAGTGAAACAGGTATATGAAAAGGGAGCGAGTGAGAAAAAAAAAACAAAGAAAGGGGAGGAGATACCGGCAAGGGCCAATCACCTTAAAGGTCAACAGCCCATGCAGTATACATCAACGCCTGCAGGGCAGAGGTCTCCTAAGATTTAATAGTGGCCACGAGCTGTTCACGTTCACGGAAGTCGAATGAGCCAATCCTGGGCCACCACCTTGGTGGTACCATGAGTGGGGGGGCTTTTGCCCCGAGGGTGTTGTTGTTATTACGGTCGCCATTTTAAGGTGTGTCCCTACAATTGGCATTTTCCACCTCTATAACACTTTTGTTAGTATGGCCATTTTGACAATGTTAATTCTGCCTCTGCAAGAACATGGGAGGTCTTTCCATCTTCTAAGGTCTTCTTCAATTTCTTTCTTCACTGTTTTGTAGTTTTCATTGTAGAGGTCTTTGTTCTCCTTAAATTTATTCCCAAGTATTTTTTTGAGGTTCTTATGAATGGGATAGTTTTCCTGGTGTATTTCTCAACAGATTTATTCTCAGAGTATAGAAGTAATTGATTTTTGTATGTGAACCTGTTGTCAGGGTCCTCTCTGCCACGTCCAGCATGCGGAAGAAAAGGGTTAGCTGCCGGAGGAGGATGTTGGCGGTATTTCACTCAATTACTCAAAAAACTTATCTACCCAATAAACACACAAGAGCCAGTACTCTTTTTAAATGAGAGGAGGACTTGACAGATTTGGCTATTCAGCTGTGGTCTCTTTACAAGGACCTTCAAGGAAAGCCCAACTCTCTTTTATTTATAGACAGACAGGTAAAAAGGGCAAGAACTGGGATGAGTTTCTTCTGTGATGGACAAGATAGGGTGGGTGGAGTTAGGGGAGTCATACTCTTGAGGGATAATTCCAGAAGGAGCCAGGGAACCACTTCCACCCAGCACCACTTGCCTCCTGGCAGTTCCTAGAAGCCAGGTCTCTGCATAACGAGGCTCAACCTAGTCTGATTCTGCAAAATAAGAATGGCTCCCCACAAACCTATATATTGCTCCTTTCCTAAATTTATTTTATCAACTCTAGAGTCATCTGGCAGAGATTTGGGGGGTCTTATAGGATCATGTCATTAGCAAACAGGCAATTTGATTTATTTTCCTATTTGTATCCCTTTAATTTCTGATGCTTATTAGTTAGCTTGCCCAAATCTGTATGCTTGAAGGATATTGCATCTTCTGTTTTTTTCTGCTTGGTACAGGGGAACAAGGTACTGGGTTTAGAGCTGGCACTGACTACTGTGGGACACTGAGTACACTCCCCTCCACAGGGGCTTTTTTATAAAGTGGCATGGAGTTTGGTGACTGTCTTCAACTGTGGTTCCTGTGAAAGGTAGTCTGTGACATAGAATCCTCTACCTTGGCTGCTGCAGTTAACCAAGGTTTTACTTGTCACCATGATATGGTTTGGGTATCAATTGACCTATCTTTGCCAGAACTCTAGTGGAAGCTCTGGTTAGCACTGGTTTCGGTTAACAATCTCAAGTAATCTCTGCCCCACTTGCATTGTTCTCAGTTATGATGTGGGAGTATCCACAAATGCCAGCTAGCAGCAATCCCTTTACAATTTCCTTCTTGATGGAGTTCAGAGGCAATTCATTTCAGAAGTGTTTCCTAGGTTTTTTGTTTGTTTGATTGTTTGTTTTTCTTAGTATCTGTAGGCAGAGAGAAACTATGTTGATTAAACTTCTTGGGAGACTGGCTAGCTCTGGACTCCACAAAATGGTTTTCCTGCCTGGCACAGCTTTCAGCCCACAATTTGGACTCAACTGTGTGATCACCCCCATCATCTTTGCTTTTTCTGTTCATTTTAACTTGGAAGTAAGCTTATGGACTTTTTTTCTCCCCATTTCCTTTCTTTGTTATGCTTCCCCTTGACTCCACCCTGGTAAGAGTTTGGGGTCAAGGAATTATACCTTTTTTTCCTGCTCAAATAACCAGTTTCCAAGTCCCTCCAAGTCTCAAGATGTCCAATATTAAGTTTTATAGTGTTTATTCTGTCACTACCTCTCTTTGTCCAGTTGTCTTTTCATTGCTTCATTTCTGGGTTGTGGAGGAGTCAGGTGTTGCTGTCTAGATTTCAACCTGGCCATATTATCTCTCCCAGAAAAAAAATTTTGCAACATGAATCTGAAACTCTACTTTTAATAACTAATTCTTTTTATTGTATATTTTTATTGGTACATAACAATTATGCAGAACAGTGGGGTTTATAGTGACACATTCATACATGCATATAACAATTTTATCAGTTTCAATCCATGAGTACCTCCCTTTGTCCTTCCCTACTTCTTGCTCCAATCCTCCTTCTGTACTCTAATGGCTTCTTATTTTCAAGAGATCCTTCCCTTGTTTTTCCATTTTTTGTATTTAATTTCACATATGGGAAAATACATAAGGCCTTCTATTTTTCTGAGTCTGACTTATTTTGCTTAATATAATGCTGTCCAGTTCTATCCATTTTTTTCTACAAATGATAGTTTTGTCCTTTATTGCTGTATAAAACTCCCTTTTGCATATATTCCACATTTTATTTATCAATTTATCTGTTGATTGTTGTCTAGGTTAGTTTCAGGACTTGACTATTATAAATTGTGCTTCTGTGAACATGAATATGTATGTATCTCTGTGCTATGCTGACCTCAATTCTTTTGGATAAATACCAAGGATGATATGAATGGATTATATGGTCATATTGTTCCTTGTCTTTTGAGAGAACACCATTCTGATTTCCATTTGGACTGTACTAATTCACATTCCCACCAATAGTATGTAAGAG